>OZ022264.1:186281182-186318682 GCA_963978885.1 Nemotelus pantherinus
AATAAGATGGTTAATAAAATTGAAGTTGCTTAAGAATTTTTTTAAATTGATATCAATGTTTGCTACAGTTACAATATAATAACTACAAGAATATAGCATTGATTACTACCGATGATACCATACCTGACGTTGGCTTTAAAACTCATTTCCACAGCACCCAAGAGGTATAGTAAGTACAGCGTTTTTTTTAATTGTAGTTTCCCACAATATATAAATATATATATATATATATATATATATATATATATATATATAAATATATATATATAAATATATATATATATATATATATATATATATATATATATATATATATATATATATATATATATATATAAATATATATATATATATATATATATATATATATATATATATATATATATATATATATATATATATAAATATATATATATATATATATATATATATATATATATATATATATATATATATAAATAAAGTATTAGAGCTAAATCCGTATCTAAGGACTTACCATATAAGCTTCTTCCCCCACATCTGTGTTATGGACATTGATACTGCATGCGAAACCTCCAAAATAAATTAATTAAATGGTTATAAAAATAATATATTTAGTGTTTTACCCCCACAGAAAAAACAGATGGTATAGCATCCGTTTTAGTGCTCGTTTTCCTGCTATGCACTTGTAATCATCCTCCTTAAAGTGCAGGCTGCAAACACGATGCCGTTTAGGATCGACTGTTCCGTCGACAAACGGTTTCAACGCCGCAATCCAGCAGTCTTTCTGTTTTTTCCTTGCTGGTAAACTGTAATTATTAAAAAATTATTAATTTAATATTTAAATGGTTATATATTAAGACAGAATTTTATAAATTTCTAACTCCCGCTCCGTTTTCAAAATTCCAGAACTATTTTCGAAACAATCAAATTTGTCACTCGCGACGCCACTGAATACACATATTTTCGAACATGATATGTTTTCATATCATGTCGCAAATATATTTTCAGCTAATTATTAACAAAACTAAATTAATATCTATTATTTTTTCATGCGGAATACTACAAAACGGAAAACATTATTTTATGTTATAAACGCAAAATCACTATATTCAAACGCAGCGAGTACCATTAGAACATCACTTGACAAGACTTTGATACCATCAAACACGAATTTATAACTAAAAATGTTATTTTTTGGCCGATTTCTAATAAAACTTTAAATCGGAACGCACAATTCTTGTAAATTAAAGACATTTCTTTACATTTCCCCGAAAAATGTTGTCTAAACTTTAACTAAATCTATCACATTAAACTAGTAAGGCGAACGGACACATCAGCTTCTGTAGCCGATTCCGCGAGCACCAGAACACGAATTATGTTAAAACTAACATCACAGAACGCGTAACAAACTTAATTTTAGCTTTTCCACATTTACACTCGATAATTTTATTGTCTTTTATTGTCCATGGCCAGAGAATTCATAAAATTAAAACTTACCTGTGGAAGTCAACGTTTTCAGCTCCCTGTTCCCACGCTGAAATACACTTTTTCACAACAGACTTCATTTTATAGGATACACCGAACGATTTCCTATGATCTCACTTGCCGACAAACTTTTCCGACACAACTTTAAATTCCAAAACGTGCAACAAACGTCCGAATGCACGATTTGTTGATGAAAATCTGGTGGCCATCTTTAACTGTCAAAGTAAGATCGGCAACATATGTTCGAAAAAGTACTGCCAGGTTTGAAAATAGCTTGAGGGATGTTTTGGGAAATCATCGCCTCAATTTCGGATTTTTTGATAACATTTTTGATAAATTTTGTTATATTTGCAACAAATGTGGCCTACATTGTATGTGTTTAATGACAAAATATTTGAAAGATATATTTAGCGAAAAAAGCAATGGATTTAGCTTGAATGCTTGTGCCTAGCCTAAAACGTACTGAACGACGCATTAAAGATTAATGCAGATAAAAGTAATTGTAACAACATAATTTAGCCAGCTCGACATTTTTTAGCCAATCAGGAGTGAAATAAATGTGTATATTAAAAAATGTTTTAGGGCATGCAGAAGTGGCGTCTTAGGTTGTAGATTTTTATTGCTATTTGATACCTATTCACGGGGAAAAGGGAAAAAACTTTCAGCTATAAATGGTCATATGTTTAAATGCATGTATATATATATATATATATATATATATATATATATATATATATATATATATATATATATATGTATCCACATATATCACATATATGTATATCCATATTTATATATGTATATATAAATATGTATGAATATAAGTATATATATATATATATATATATATATATATATATATATATATATATATATATATGTGTATGGGAATATTTAAATGAATAAATGTATAGGGCTAGTATTAATTTTTTCGCGGTATGCAAAACAAAATGTTAAATCTCTCGCAAATCGAGCTTGCCTTATTTCACCTGAGGCTATTTTCATTCTGTACATATACGAGTTTGTAGATATGTCCGCGTACTACGATTAATTGCAATGAAGCCGTTTTTCAAATATTTTAAAATGTGCGCGGCAAGCCTCTTATGTTTGCGTAAATGTTGCTATGAAGGTCGAATATTTTTGTGACGATAATTTATCACCACTTAGGATGACTTTATAATCACTACTGTTCTCCCAAAAACCGACAACTGACACTTTTGGTTGCCAATTTTCAGAAAATACAATGAGAGCGTTTTCGTACTATTCATGCATTTTCCCCGACCATACGATTCAGGAATATCCAGTAAAATTCAGTGACTGAAAGTACGCGAACAGACCTTATATGTGTATGAATGCTATCGATTTGTCTGGGAAATTTATAAGTTCACTTGGACCATTATCGCAACAAAATTCCTCCATTGATTTTAGCTGTGGCAGCACCATGTAATACTCAAACAGGGTGTTCCACAATGTTTTCTTGAAAAAAATTATGTTAATAGGACATATTCTTTAATGCCATTTGACGTATTGTCACCCTGTGCTTTTTTTCGAACATTGATTCGAAAAGTAAGGGATATTTTGAATGACGCCAGAGCCAAACGTATACGTACGACTGATGAGAGGGTGTATTGGTGAGGCTTCACCCAATTTATTAAGAGGCTTATGGGGCATGCCGCCTCTACTAGATTAGTACTCTGAGGTTAATAGTATAACAATGGGAAAAATTATGCTTTGTGCGATTGAATTTTATATATTGACATTTCCTGACATTTACTTCTAATCCGTTCTGAACACAATAATCATAGAACCTGTCTACGTTCGTTTGCAAGATGCGTATGTCAGACTGTGAAGCTATTGCTTTGAACATTTTAAGGTCATCTGCAAATAGCAAATACTGGACGTTGGAAAATATATGCTGTATATCGTTGAGGAATATCAAGAACAACAAAGGGCCTAAGTGCGAGCCTTGTGGTACTCCAGAAGAAGGAAAAATGGGATTTGAATAGTGGCTATTAATTTTTATAATTAAAGAGCGATTACGAATATAATCACTTAACCAGGACAACTATGTACCACCTACTCCAATGTTTAGTAGTTTTCTAACTAAAAGTTCCCAATTGATATTTTCAAATGTTTTACTTAAGTCGGTATATATTGAGTGAACTTGAAGATATGACTCAGAGCTTGTAGTTATATAATTGTGGTCGAACAGAAGGTTAGTGACAGTAGATTTCCCCTTGGAAAACCCATGCTGATTCGGAATAATGAATGGTCCTAATATTGGTGTCATGTAATCAGTGATTAAGCTTTCGAAGATTTTTGGGATTGTGGAAAGAATACATATTGGGTGGTAGTTTTCAATATTACATTTATCTCCTGATTTATGTGTTGGAATAACGTAAGAAGACTTCCAGGTACTTGGAAAGCAGCCTATTGATAATTTTTTTCGAGAGATTTTTTTCGATAATTTTTTTTCGAGATTTATTAAAAATGAGCATAAGGGGCAACTGTTTGTAACTAGGGCTAACTGTTTGTTGTACTATGTCTGGGTTTGTAAACTGTTTGCACAGTTCTTGATGAAAATTGGTGGTATTCCGTCAGGCACAGCGCTCTTGCTTGTATCAATGGAATTGAGTTTTGTTAGGAGTGCTTCTGGCTCTATGTAATATCTATATAGATCATAGAGATATACTAAGGAGATGGCACAAGCTCCATGAGTTGAAGCCGGCAATTCGATTGTTTGCACATGTGTGGTATTCCAGAGTCTCACACTAACTTCGAAAATGGGGGCTTATTAAATGTTCATATATATTAATGGCATATATGTATATACATATGAATGTATATAGCGATAATGATGTCCATTTATATATATATATATATATATATATATATATATATATATATATATATATATATATATATATATATATATATATATATATATATATATATATATATATATATATATATATATATATATATGTATATATATATATATATATATATATATATATATATATATATATATATATATATGTATATTTATATGTATATATGTATAAATATACATATATATGTATATATATATATATATATATATATATATATATATATATATATATATATATATACATATATATATATATATATATATATATATCTATATATATATATATATATATATATATATATATGTATATATATATATATATATATATATATATATATATGTATATATATATATCTATATATATATATATATATACATATTTATATATTTATAAGCATATATATTTATATACTTATATGTACATATATTTATATACTTAAATGTACATATATTTAGTCATATTTATATATATTTATACATATATTTATATACTTATATATATTTATATATATATATATATATATATATATATATATATATATATATATATATATATACAGTAGAGTCCGCTTATAACGACGGCCAAGGGACCGCACGTTTACCGTCGTATTAACCGGACGACGTTATAAGCGATTTTCGAAATGTACCTATACATTTTATTCAAATTACTACTTTTTTACATAGCAAAGCACATATTAAAGTAAATACAAACGATACACAAGATGTTATCATAAGAAAAACTAATTTATTGGAAAAACAGTAAGTAAGGTTGTTTTACAGAATGTGAGACACATGTTAAAGTTTTGTAAGCTTGCAGATATAAATTACATAGCAGCTGAAAAAGAGTGTATTTTAGTCTGTTTCTGTTTGGCTTCTGCCTTATAATAAGAATTAGGTATTAAGTTAATA
Source organism: Nemotelus pantherinus (assembly GCA_963978885.1). NCBI lineage: Eukaryota > Metazoa > Arthropoda > Insecta > Diptera > Stratiomyidae > Nemotelus > Nemotelus pantherinus. The sequence goes on from OZ022264.1 coordinate 186,286,452, forward strand.
AGACGAAACATTGTTAATTTTGTTTCGTCATCTTCGTAAGTAGAATGTATGGAGAAATTAAAAGTGTCAGCAGCTTTGAGAGTTTTTTCGATGCTAGGATTCGATCACCTCTTCAGTCTCATCATCGTCACCATTTTCGTCTTCTTCAACTGCTTCACGTCCTTTGGTGATAATATTTTGCACGATAGGTTTTTTTTGACTGTGCCCTTCGTGGTCGCTGCAACCATGACCGTTATCCTTTCCTTAGATAGTTTTCCACCAGCACACATTTTGCTTTAAAATTTTAAAGTTTTGTCTGGTGTTAGTCTATAAAACAATCCAATTTTAACGGCGTTACAGATTCGGTCGTTTGTGAAACTTGCCCGCAAATTGGGTCAAACGGTACAAAGCCAATCACTAACATAATTTAGACTCACCGACATTGATTCTCCACTTACCTTGGCGGACACCACTATTGATCCAACTTGGTGTACATGTGAGATTCGGTACATTGAATCGCGAGGCAAATAACTGGGCTTTATGATGTAAAATAGAGTATTCCCCGGTTTCGTTGTATTTTAAACCACTGAAGCAATGTTTGCTCCACTTGATCCTGTGTGGACGCCCGAATTTGCTTGGGAATCAAAACGTTATTATTGAACAGCTCTTCAATCTTTCATTTGCTATTCTTTATTGTTGATATGGTAGAGTGAGAAACACCAAACTTGTCACCTGTTTCTAAACGTTGAATTATCGCACTCTTTTCTTCAATATTAAAACTTTTTCGTGTTTTAGCCGTTGACATTTTTACGCATACAAATAAGACAAGGAACGGCATCTGGGTTGGTGGCTAAAAATTGCGGAAAAGCAATAAACAAACGATCAACTGAGATACGACTGCTTGACCTTACAGAATGAAAACAAAATTTCGTCGTTATAAGCGGACAATTAAGAGCTAAATTCAGCTAAATTACGTCGCTATAAACGGTTTGTTGCTATAACCGGAGTCGTAATAAGCGAACGTTTTGTAATACTATTATATTAGAAACCAACCAAACCGATTCAAGTAAGTCGCTATAAGCAGTCAGACGTTTTAAGCGGAGTCGTTATAAGCAGATTCTACTTATATATATATATATATATATATATATATATATATATATATATATATATATATATATATATATATATATATATATATATATATATATATATATATATATATATATATATATATATATATATATATATATATATATATATATATATATATATATATATATATATATATATATATATATATATATATATATATATATATATATATATATATATATATATATATATATATATATATATATATATATAAAGATATGTATATATATATATATATATATACGTATATACAGTGGTGGCCGCGAGTTTAGCACACTACGTATCTGTAACTTTCAACTGCAAAAATTTTCTACTGTTATATCTTATTCATTCCAATTTTTTTCCTGAGTTCTTCTTACGATGTGATGGCTATGTCATGTTGGTTTCATGTGGTTATTGTCTTCCGAATTTTTTTATTTGAGTTTAGTTGTGATTAAGATGCAAAAAAAGCTGGACACGAATTTAGCACAAAATGTAAGCTGTTTATTATAATGCCAAAAAAAATAACAAAGAACAAATTTGAACGCAATAATTTAGTACTTTGTCGGATATCCTTGATTTGTGATGACAGCAGCGCATCTCCTTGGTAGTTCTCGGCCAAGGTCATAAAACGTTCCCTCGGAATCGCGTACCAAGCTTTTTGAATTTCGGTCCACAAATCGGCCATATTTTGAGGTTTTACTATGTGAATATGCTCCTTGACATCGTTCCACAAATTCTCAATGGGATTGAGATCAGGTAATTAGGATGGCCACTTTAGAACATCGATTCGGTTCTCTTCCAAGCATCCCTTCACTGTGCGCGAAGTGTGTTTTTGGTCATTGTCATGCATAAAACACCATCTAAGGGGCATGTTATCATCAGAAAATGGCATCATTGTGTTAACAATGATAAACAACATCAGAAAATGGCATCATTGTGTTAACAATGATGATGTAAACATGCTGATCCATTCTTGTGTCAATTTTATGTATAGGGCCAACGCCGTACCAAGAGAAGGCAGCCCACACCATCACACTTCCACCGCCGTGCTTAACGGTCTTCAAAGTGTACTTTCGATGGTGCTGCATGTTCGAAGGACGCCATACGTACCGCTTACCGTCAGATCCGAACCGACAAAACTTTGACTCGTCACTCCAAAGCACATTTTTCCAAAAAATCAACGATTTTTGTAAGTGGTCACGGGGAAATGCAATTCGAGATTTTAGATTTTTTTTTTGACACAAGCGGCTTGTGCTGTGCTATGCATTCACGCAATTTTTTTTCATTGAGCCGTCGTCTTATTGTCCTTGAGGATAGGTAAATGCCAAATTCCGACGAAATATCCCTTTTTATAACAGTTGAACTGTTAAAAGGGTTCTTGATTGCGGCTCTATAAATCAAAGAGTCCTCTTTAATTGTGATTTTTTGAGCTCTCGGTCGCTGTTTTTCCCATATTGTTGCATATGGTTTAATGCGTTGTAAACCATCTTTCGGGAACATCTTAAAGCACTTGCAATTTGCATAACGGTGCTTCCACTGCTCTTCATTTGATGAGCTACCTGCCGCTGAGCCTCTGTGCACCATGTACCTTTTGCCATTTCTAAACACACAAATTATGTGAACAGGAATCATGAATCAACTAAAAAATTGCAAATCTTACCAATCAATTCGATTAGCCAGAAACTAAACACCGTAATTAGGGATATTTCAAGTGGTGCTAAACTCGTGTCCAGCTTAGATCACGTACCACTTGCAATTAAATGAGAATCGAGACGAAACGGAACAAAGGAAACAAACGAAATTAACGTGAAATAATCATCACATCGTGGGCAAAACAAAAGAAGAAGAAATTGAATGAAAAACGTAAAACAGTAGAAGATATTTGCATTTGAATGTCACAGATAACGAGTGTGCTAAACTCGCGGCCACCACTGTATGTATGTATATATATATATGTATATATATATATATATATATATATATATATATATATATATATATATATATATATATATATATATATATATATATATATATATATATATATGTGTGTGTGTGTGTGTGTGTGTGTGTGTGGGCTAGTATGTGCTTATAAATATTTATATAGACATACACATATGTACATATACACATATATCTGCATATTATGCATGCATTGCAATATGCCTGCAAATATATGAATGCGGCATATTTATATATTTCCATATAAAAAAAAAATACCTATTTGAAAATTTTTCTCCTTTTCAGAGTATGTTCTGCAAAAGGCTGTATGTTTTGAATAATATTTTTGAAATAATTTGAAATACTACTAATATTTAGCAAAAAATTGCTTAACCCATTTAGTACCAGTGAATATTTGTAAATACGAATGCAACATTTCCATGTTACCCAATAAGTAGTTGCGGTACACGTTTTTTTAATGAGGTATCGCAAGTAGCCCTATTCCTCTTCAATATTCTACAGCCACCACCACTTTAATATCTATAACCACAGTTATTTTAATATCCCATAAATATAGGAAAAACCCAAACGAAGCTTCACGGCCAATACTGTATGAAAGATATAAAATAGATGCACGCAAAACTAAACAAATTCCAACTTTTTTTCCTTCAATACAAACATACGTTGTCTATTTTATTTGAACATTTTAATAAAAGAGAACCAAAAATTAAGACAATCCGCAGATTATCATATCATTAAGCTTAAGATATGATAATCTGGATCTTCTCTTAAGAAGTGTTAAAGCTTAGTTTGGTGAAAAAATTCAATAGTATAAATAAATTTTTTTGTTTTTGTTTTTTGTTATATTTTTTTTTGTTATTTTTGTTTTTTATTTTTTTTATTTTTTGTTATTTTTTTATTTTTTGTTATTTTTTTTATTTTTTGTTATTTTTTTTATTTTTTTTTTTTTGTGTTTTCAATTTCAAAGAGGACATGGAGTATTTTTTTCAAAGAAGTACATTTATTGATAAAACAACCAAATTGTAAGATTTTTTTTTCAAAAATTTTTTTTGTAACTTAATCTTTAAATAGCAAAATCAATTTACTGACCTCGAAAAAGAATGAGTTTTGTTAAGTGATTTCGATAATAAACAGCGTGCTAACTTTCAGTTTTTGCAATATACTTTAATCTTACTGTGAGGTATTTTTCAATTATCAATTTAAGTAAAATAGATCTATGACCATCTATTGGCCCTGTTTGAATGTTATGTTGTAAAATTTCAACATGATCCTGACTTAGTTTGTACGTTGCAATATACTTTAATAATGGTTTTTCTTGAATAAAAGTTTTATATAAAAATATTATATTTTTTAGTGCAATTACTAATCCGATAAATCCGGTTTTCCGTCTACTTTTAACAGTATTGGCCCCATTAGCATACTTCAAGCCACGAATGTATGTGTCAAAATCTTCCAAAAATTTTTGTACTGAATTAACATTTTCACTGCACAATGCCTGTTTAAAATCTGATGCGTACAAACTACTCGAATTTAATATGTCGAATGCATCGTTCATGTAATTTATAAATCTAACAGTACCTTCAGAATTGGAGAAGTCAGGTAATTTTAAATTGTAGTTACAATATTCTATCGCATCAGCGACTGAAGAGCTTAAGACTTGCGTAGCAAGACGAACTTTCATTTTTTGTTTAAAGAAATTGATATGAGCCTTTTTCAACTTAATCGCTAAATGCAATTCTTCGTTCTATTGTAATTTGTGTAGATTCACTACAAAGCTCCAATCAATTATATTATTTTGCTCATCATAAATAGGACCAGTTTCAGCTAACGAATTCCTCACAAGCTTAATCATATGACATGGATCTAAAGTTAGTGTAATATTTCGATTTTCGTGGGGAAAAGAATATTTATCTTGATGCTTTGAGAAATCGCATCCTAACGCGGAAGCCATACTAATGTTAGAAGTAACCCCATCAAAAGTCACATTAAGAACATTTATACCAAGGTTAAAAAGTTCAGTGAGACAGGACTGAAGCAAATATTTTTTCTGATCGCCTCTGAGAGAATTTATGAAAAAATAACCTAAAGGTATTTTCCACGTCCCATTAATTGCAACTAACATGAATACAAGGACTTCTGACGCTAAAGTTTCAGGATTATCGTCAGATTCTCCAAAGCTCACATATCCATAATGTGTCTTTCCATCGAATTCTGTATGCCTACGAACATACATTTCATCAATACAAAGACTACATGCGATATTACCTCTTGTTTGTACCAAAAGCTGTAGAGTTTTGAAAGATTCTGCAGTAAATCCTGGTTTTCCGTCAATATTGTGATACCATTTCGACAAAGTTCTTGGATGAGGCAAACAAAGTTCAAGGGTTTTGCGCGCATGTTGATAGGCTTTTGGAAAAAGATAATTAAGTGTAAGCGCAAATTTTTTCAGTTCAAGAGAATATTTTTGAGGAACAGAACTACCGTGGACTTTTCTTTTAACCCTTTCTAGCAACTCTATGCCAACATTACAATTTCTTAATTTCTCCATGTCATCTTTTGAAATAAGATTTTTGCGCGAGAGCTCTACTACTAAATCATCTAGACTACGTACTTTTTTTTTTAATCTACGCACCTTTTGTTGTAGGGTCTTCTTTACCTTTTTTTCGCGCTTGACAACATTTTCAAAACTGTTAGCCGTCGCTTTAGCCTCTGACGTCGTGGTGTTGATGGGCCTTCAGATGATGACGACGTCTCCAAAATCTTATATAATGGAGTACTTGTTTTCTATAAAGTGAATGGCACATTGTCAATTGTAAGTACTCAGGTAAGTAATCAAGTATACCTTTTGCACAGGTTTCCTATCGGGACTCCCTAAGCGTCGCGGGTCCTCCCAAAAACTGCACCCAGGCTGATTCCTGTATTCATCCTGTCCGTTAAGAAAGTCAAAAACAATTGTGTACAGTAGTTTAGTCTAAAGTCCAGTCAAATATTTCTTTTAGAAATAATTAATTTATGAAAAATAAGGAAGGATTCTAAGGTTTAGCTTGGTTCTATACCCTCTGTAAACAGCCAAATATATCCATGGCCAGTTACAGAAACCATTTTGAATACTAGTGATTTGGTTATTTATGAACATCCATAATTTTACTCACCTGAAAAAAGACCGATTTCGGTCCGAAACCTCCAGCCGCTTCACAAATCCACACACGATACACTTCATTTCGACACTCACGGCACTTTTTACTGATTCGGACGTTTAATTTTGCAAAATTTACACAAAAACTACCGAACGCGACGGTTTGTTTACGTTTTTCGCAAACACCGGCTGACAAACTGTCATATGCATATTCGAAAGCAGCTGAGCTCTAAAGTTAGGGTTGCTGTGTGAAAAAGATGAAAAACGGTAACCGAAAATTTTGAAAAGTTGGCGCGTAATTTAAATTTCATTACGATTTCTACGATTTCGGAAAAGAATAAGGACAAAGATATGTAGTTTTATTCTGAGTTTGTAGTTTAACGAGGATTTGAAAGTAAATTGTTCTAATTATATTCACATATATTCAATTTCAAACTTAATTTCGAAAGATGTTCTTGTTTGTACATTCCTGTAGAAAGCTCATGAGCGGAAAGCACAAAGCTTTCGAAAATTAGTGTATACGTACATGGTGGAAGTATTTGTAGTAAATGTATATTTACTGGCTTCAGCGGCTTTGTATGAAAACTAAAAGCTTGCCATCTCCTTAGTATATCTCTATGATATAGATTAACAGTTGAGTATATTTTAGGAGGTTCATATTGCGTTGGACAATTTACATAAACTCTCAAGAAGTTAGAGGCAAACATATCGGCAATGGCTGATTTAGTTGAGCTGCGTACGTCGTTGAGATACATACTTGATGAAAGAGAGCAATTTTTCCTAAGTGAATTTATAAAATTGAAAAAGTATTTGGGATTTTTAGGAATCTGAGACTCAATCTGACGAAGAAAGTTTTGATAATCTATTTTTAATAATACTTTACTTTGTGATCTTAAATATGAAAAGATGTTGTAATCTTCAAGACTTAGCGATATTTTGTAGTTCAAATGCGCAATTTTTTTCTCATAAATTATCTTCCGTAGATCAGCTGAAAACCAGCTGGGAAAGCTGCAATGATCGTTTACGCGAATCACTGGAACGAATTTTTCTATATGTTGATTTATGATGTTGTAAAATTTACTAACCATATCGTCAAGTGAGCTACTATCGAGCTCAGAAAGCCAGTTGATTTGCGATAAATTTGCACCTATAAGCTCATAATTGGTATTTTTGAAATTAAAAACGTAACGATATTCTGATTGCCGTCGACCCCCATCAAAGTGTGAAATTTCAACTTTAACATCAAGAGCAGGATGAAAATTATCTAAGGGAAGCAGCGGATTGTCACAACTCGTAACGAGCACACGTTCGTAAGAAGAGAAAATTATGTCTAGACATTTATGACATGTATTAAAAATTGAATTGTGTTGATAAAAGTTCAGAAATGAGAAGTCTTCAACTACATGCGAAGATTTGTCGCAGCTGCTAGTCCAATATTTAAAGTCCCAGTTAACATCTGGCAAGTTGTAATCTCCAGTAATGACATAATTTCCTTTCGGATGTAGTTGGGAAATCCGTAAAACATCATCGGTGTGCTTCCTATAATTATCAGAATCTGAATCGGGTGGTAAATATACGGTGGAGACAATAACTTTCGTTGAGTTTAGGTGAATGATTACAAATAGTTGTTCAATATCCTGATTATAACAAGGAATAAGCTCTGATGTATAATTTTTGTGTACAGCAATTAAAACGCCTCCTCCTTTTCCTTTTGTTAAAGTAAGGCTGTCGCGACCCCGTCTGTAGGTGACATAGTTAGAAAATCCTAGCTCTGCTGAGGCTACATGAGGCTTTAGCCACGATTCCGTAAATATAACAACATCATATTCTATCAAATTGATTGAAGTTCGCAAAGTGTCGAGTTTTGTCGTAAGGCCTCTGACATTTTGATAGTACATGGTTAATGATGGTTTTTTGGCGCTGTATTTACTATTTTGGAGTTCCATTAATGTGTTTGATGGTGGCAGATGGATTAGATTTCTTTATGTCCGCAATCTCGGCACGCAGTTTGTTCCAGTATTCCCGTTGCCTTAGCGTCCTTTATCTTCGTCCGATAACTTTGTGTTTTCCGCGCAGTATATTTAAAGCCGTATCACAACTCGCCGTGACTATTTTCATCGGTCTTATGACCCCCAACTTAGGTTTACCGAGTCGAGAAACTATAATATCAGATTTGGCAAGTGAAATTGGGTCTAGTTTTTTATTGATCAGATCAACTGCATAGTCAGAATCATTTGGAGATTCTGGTATACCATGTACTATCACATTAGCCGATCGGCGCCGTCTATCCTCCATTTCCGTCAATACATCTTCCATATTTAGCTGCACTGGTTTATCAGATTTAAGTATCTTAATTTCCTCCTTCAGTACATCGACTTCTTCTCTGAGTTTATTCACCAACTCAAAGAGATTCTCCCACTGTGTCTCTTTTTTAGTGCAATGAGTACATAAGAATATCATCTTGCTGTTCGGTGTCTTCAAAGATAAAATGGCTGTTATTATTAATTGAGTACACGTAGAGTGTTGTGGTCGAGTACATTCATTGCATATTAGATGATCATCAGAGGCTCTCAGATCTTTCGTGCATGAAGAGCACATATTCATGTTTATCAAAGACATTACCTTTGTCGCAATAGGTGAATGTGATTAGATAACGTCTACTGTATTTATTTTGATAAAGCTCGAAATAGTTTTTAGTGAAGACAACAACCAGTAATGAAAACCTGGTAAAGGTGTTATGACACTACATTATTTTGCGCATTAATCATCTCATTATTAATCCGAAAAGAAAAGAGATCGAAATATTTAGTGTGAAGGAGACAAGTAGGTGAGTGCAGTCAAAACAACTGTTCGTTTTGACAGTGACGATTAACTTTCTCATTTTTAGTACAATTGCCGCATTCAGCAATTGTATATTCGCAATGCAAGCTAATTGCATATTGGTATCCATTTCCAAAACAATTCAATCGACTTAAATCAAGGCTAAAATGTGTCAAATATTCTAATATGACACATTCAATTTCCGACTTGTCAAAATTTCAGCTGATAGCAGCTGAATAATGCAAAGCCGGCCGCATTATTATAGCACACCACATTAATTATGGCATTAATATTTAACAGTTTAACATTATTGGCTAGTGAGGCCTATTCGCTCATACAAAATGCACATATCCATGTTTATTTATTGTCTCTCTCTACTCGGATTATTAATGGCATTACTAATGTAGTGTCATAACACCTTTAGATGTGTTAGTTGAGCCAACAACCCGACAACTATTAACTTTCGCGCGGTGGTTATCTCTGGTAACAAATTGGAAGTTAAGGTTTCTTGATCAAACACACATGTGTATATAGCAGTTGCCGGTAGCGGTTAAAAAGCAGAACTTTTGCCACTTTCGCAATTTTCCAAATTCAATATAGGCAAACCACCTGCATGCGAGCCAATAAGTCCTGGATAGACGAACTCCGATGGATCAGCACCCACTTCGATCAAAGAAATATACTCAAAACTCCGTGAAAACTGCACGAACGCCACTAGATATGAGGTCGAAAAGCAAACACTGCTAGCACCTATGTCAGTTGACTTGATCGAAATGATATTATCTTCATGTTGATATTATCTTCATGTTAAAGGATATATAAGTTTGCAATGTAACTATCATCCAGTTTACACCATTCAAAATTAATATTAATGATGAAATGTTCTGAAATATGGCATTTGCTACTGGATTGTATACCTTTTTTTAAGATAATATTTTACTTCTGCTTAACAAACAAACAATTTAATTGAAATATTTTTTGTCACTCCAGTTTTAAGTGTAGATTCTGAAAGATGATTTAACAATCTAAAGAATATTGAATTTGATAATTCAGTCAATGAGTCAAAATCGTTTCACTTTATTAGCAGTATTATCTACTAGTAAAATCGTACTGAAACTTTTAATGCACAGGTGATAAATTTGTTTGCGCAACAGAAAAATAGACGCATAGAATACTTATATAAACAATAAGTAGAAGCGAATATTTAGTAGATTTTTCCCGGAGCAATTCATGGCCGAATTGACTTATAGGTGCATAACTTTTATGTATTATAACCATTTTCTAATAAAAATGTATGTATATATATACATATATATATATATATATATATATATATATATATATATATATATATATATATATATATATATATATATATATATATATATATATATATATATATATATATATATATATATATATATATTAGAGCACTGCACGAGTACGTACAGCATCGTACGATTACGAGTACGAATACTCATCACACGATTAACACGATTACCTCGTGTGTACTCGTACTCGCCATGCAATTCTGTACTCGCATCGTTCCGCATCGGCATCGGCGAGTACAAAAGTAATCGGCATCGGCGAGTGTAATCGTATTTGGCATCGGCATCACCGAGATTTTGCTTATGCTTAAGGAATGTATAACATTATGCCTGTTTTACACATATGGCAAACGTTTCGTCGAGGAACTTGTGAAATTACTTAACTCCATATCTTCGCATGTAAAAAAAAACAGCCGAAAGTAAACAAGGGGACCATTTACACACTCGGCTCGCCAACATTTGCCATGTGTGTAAACGCGGCATTATACGAGACATCCATAGGAAGGTGAAAAATGGAACTTTAGACATAAACAGAAAATTCACTTTATTAGATTAAAACAGAATATAACAAAAAAAATATTTTCTAGTATGCACTATGCAGTCTATTCTACACAAAATAACGCTTATAAAAAGAAAGGTGTACAGTCTTGAATTAAAAGAAATGGTCTTTGATATTTCAAACATAAGTAAAGATTATATATAACTTGTCTTCCACTGTTTATTTGGTTTTTTTGTTAGCCCTTTCCTGCGGAATAGAAACTCTCAACTATCCCTCATAAAATGAAAATACCGAAAAAGAAAAACTACAAATCTGTCAAAAAAAAAAAATAAGTTTATTGGTTTTATTTCATTTATGATATTGAGCATTTTTTCTTTCAATTACATATGTACTGTTGATTTCGATACCTAAAAGTCCTGTTCCGACTTACCAAAAAAGCTCGACGACTATTCACGATGCCTACTCGCAACACTGCACGATGCTACGATGCGGTTCTGGCGAATATTACTCGTAATCGTGAAGCAAATATAATCGGCGATGCATTGGCGAAACGATGCCGAGTATGTACTCGCATCGTTCAGTCGTGTACTCGGCGATTATTTATCCGATTACTTTTTACTTACTCGTGCAGTGCTCTAATATATATATACATATATATATATATATATATATATATATATATATATATATATATATATGTGGGAAGTAGGCGGGAAAGAGCGACATGACGAAGTAAAAATGATCAAAAAGTAGGCTGTGGGTAGCCGTCAGATAGAAAAAAGGGACGAACGAGGAATCATCGCGATTGTTCTATGAGTTCATGTCAATATTCAGTTTTTATGCTTAATAAACATTAATCGTATATAAAAAGCGGCTTCTAACTCTACATGGGGGCTCAACCGAAATATTTGTGCGCCATTGAACGGAATGTCGAGTGACGAACTCGAAGCTGTGAGTTGTGGTAGCGGTAATTCGCGGGACACCGCCGAGAACATGAAAAAAACGATAAACGAAGATAACGACGGGCGATCGGAGAAGAGTATCGCAACCAGAACACGAGCAAAGACGCGGCAGCTACACGAAGCAGCAACAACGATGAGCGAGCTTGCAACGAGCAAGAGAAAGCCAGAAGGCACAAACACAAGCGAAGATGAAATTGTTCATGTTTCTACCCACAACGAGGACGCGAACGACGAGAAAGAAAGAATAAGGAAACCTAAAAATGTAAAAAGAAGAGACAAGTGGCAGCCGGATAGCGAGACTGAAGAAATGGAGAACGAATACCGAGAAGTGCGAATGGCCAAAACGAAAAGCATTGTCAAATTTTGCGACCTGGAGAACACAGTTCAACAGTTTAGTGCGGACGGAAAGATCAAAATCGAGTTCTGGGTAAATGAATTTGAGGAATTTTCAGATAATCTAGCAAAATGGAATGACTTCGAAAAATTAATTTACGCAAAACGACTGCTAAAGGGATCAGCTCTACAATTCATTCGCACACAAAAGCATGTTAAATCGTGGCAGAGACTCAAACAAGTTTTAATTGATGAATTTGCTGATGAAGTGAATGCTGCGGAAATTCTCAAACAGTTACGAGGACGTCGTAGAAAGCCAAGCGAAACGTGCAGAGAATATCTCTACGAGATGCACGCAATTGGCATGCAAATCGACTTGGACATTTCGTCATTAATACAATATACGGTGGATGGCATAATTGACGACTCGCCAGATAAAATTGTACTAGAAGGTGCTAAAACGATAAAGCAGCTAAAGGAAAAATTTTCAATTTACGAAAGATTAAAGGCCAAAGCGACGGATAGGAGGATGAAAACAAAAAATAACGAAACGACTTGGCAAAAGTTTTCAAATCAGAGAGGTAGGCCAGACATATGCTACAATTGCGGACAGCGTGGTCATCAGACTAAAATTTGTCCTGACGCGGCTCGTGGAGTCAAATGTTTTAGATGCAACTTATTCGGGCACAAGGGAGTCGATTGTCCAAACAACAAAAATACAAAATCAGTAACCGCTGTGCGGAAAAATAGCATGACGAAAGAAATTACAATTAACGGAGTTAGTTTTAATGCCCTAATTGATACAGGTGCGGAGCTTTCTTTAATAAAAGCGTCGTTGTTCAATAAGCTTCAAGAAATAAGTGTCAACACAGCTGTGTGTATCCCACTTTCAGGGATAGGAAGGAAATCGACAACGATCGGGCGATTTACAGCTAATGTCAAAATCGACGAGAGCATGTTTAGTGAAACAGAAATAGACGTAATAAAGGATAACTCAATGGACTATGACGTGATCATAGGAACAAACGTGTTGAACAATGCAGACATAAACTTCAACAAAGATGGATTGTTAATTAAATCCCGAGCTCCGACTGACAACGATAAAGAGGAAGCATACGTAATTTCAATGATTAAATTGGCTGGAGAAACTGACGACATGCTCCAAAATCTGGGGATTAATGATAAAGAAGTGATAAGTGAAGTGATACGGGAAGTTGCTGATTATAAACCACAAAAGATCAATGAAACTGAAAACAAAATGAAAATAGTGCTTTCGATTGACGATCCAGTGCAATTACAACCCCGAAGATTGCCCTTAATTGAACATAAAATCGTTGAAAAGCAAATAGATGAATGGGTGAGAAACGGTATCGTGCGGCCGAGTACATCAGAATACTCGAGTCCAGTGGTGTTAGTGGACAAAAAAGACGGTACTAAAAGATTGTGCATAGACTTCAGAAAACTGAATTCACGAATACTGAAGGACAGGTATCCGATCCCGCGTATCGAAGATCAAATCGATAAACTGCAAGGTGCTGTTTTCTTTACATTATTGGACTTGGAAAATGGTTTCTTTCACGTGTCGATGGATGAAAATAGTGTGCGGTATACAGGATTTGTGACACCTAACGGAAGCTACGAATTTTTAAAAGTTCCATTCGGTTTATGCAACTCATCCAGTGTATTCCAAAGATATATAAACCATGTTTTTCGAAAAGAAATCACAGACGGCGTAGTGATTGTGTATATTGATGACATTGTTATCCCATCTAAAACCATCGAAGAAGGGTTACAACGATTTAAACGTGTATTAAGAGTAGCAGCGTCAAACGGATTACGAATAAAATGGAAAAAGTGTCATTTCCTACAAAGACAGATAAACTATCTTGGTTTCATAGTGAGCAATGGCAAAGTGTCACCATCAGAGGAGAAAACGAAAGCCATCGTTAATTTTCCGGTGCCAAAATGTTCAGTAGAAGTACAATCGTTTCTTGGATTGGCGGGGTACTTTAGAAAATTCATCTTGAATTTCGCGATCATTGCCAAACCGCTAAGTGACTTACTTCGCGATAACGTCAAGTTCGAAATGGGAATCGAGCAGATGAATGCATTTAATGCATTAAAGTCAATATTAATTCAAAGGCCTATTTTAAGCATATATCGACATGGAGCGACTACAGAGCTGCACACGGATGCTAGCAAGCACGGATACGGAGCTGTACTGCTGCAGATTCAAGCAGAAGACAACGAACTGCATCCAGTTTATTATTGGAGCAGGAAAACTTCAGTAACAGAAGAAACCTATACAAGTTACATTCTCGAGGTTATGGCTGTGGTAGAGGCCGTCAAGATGTTTCGCGTTTATTTACTGGGCCAAAGGTTCAAATTAGTCACTGATTGCAAAGCCTTTACGCAAACGCTGCAAAAAAGAGATATTGGTACCAAAGTAGCCAGATGGGCAATGATGTTGGAGGAATTTGACTATATAGTAGAACATCGTGTTGGAAAGCAAATGCGTCATGTGGATGCATTGAGCAGGACGCCATTGGTGATGCAGATTTGCAGAGATGACGACGTAATCATGAGGATACGCAGGGCACAAATAGGTGACGAAGGACTTATGGCGATTACCGAGATACTAAAAACCGGAGCATATAAAGATTATGCGATGCAGCACGGTGTACTGTGTAAAATTACCGAAGGCCATAGTTTGTTTGTCGTTCCAGAAAAGATGAAAGATGCGATAATTCGAATGGTACATGAAAGAGGTCACTTTCATTATAAGAAAATGATAGATATGATTCAGAGAGAATTTTACATCGCAGATGTGAAGCAACGAATTGAAAAATGCATAGCCAATTGCATTGAGTGTATTTTGTCGGAGCGAAAGCGAGGAAAAGCCGAAGGATGGTTACATCCTATTCCGAAGGGAGATGCTCCATTGGAGACGTGGCATGTAGACTTTTTAGGACCAATGACGTCAACGGGAAAGGGCTACAAACATATTTTAACAGTGGTGGACGGTTTTACGAAATTTACCTGGATTTTTCCTACGAAGACAGTGACGGCAGATGAGGCGGTGCAGAAAATACAGATAATAGTAGACGTCTTCGGAAGCCCTGAACGAATAATAAGCGATAAGGGTGGTGCGTTCAGCTCCGCGAAGTTTTCTAGTTTTTGCGATGAACGGGGAATTTTGCTTCATTTGGTTACGACGGGTACGCCACGAGGCAACGGACAAGTAGAGCGAGTTCATCAGGTTGTAATAGCTGTTTTAACGAAGATGTCGATCGAAAAGCCAGAAAAGTGGTACCAGCATGTGGCAAGGGTGCAAATTTTCATTAATAGCACTTATCATCGATCAATAAAGATGTCACCTTTCGAACTTATGATTGGAATTCCGATGAAAGTGGCAAAGTATCCAGAAATTATGCAAATTGTAGAACAAGAGTGCCTATATGCATTTCAAGAAGCTAGGGAGCAATCGCGTGTAGTAGCTAGAATGCAAATTCAACGAGTACAACAGGAGAATAGGGCTGGTTATAACAAGAAACGTAAGAAAGCAATGCGGTATCGAAGAGGCGATATCGTAGCGATCGAGAGAACACAATTTGGAGTTGGACTCAAGGTGAAGCCGAAGTTTTTTGGTCCATACCAAGTTAAATCGACAAAGCCCAACGAAAGGTACGAAGTTGTGAAAATCGGAGAGCACGACGGTCCGAAGATTACTTTCAGCAGCGGGGATAAAATGAAGAGATGGTCAGGCGAATCATCTGAGTCAGATGATGATCAGGATGGACGAGTGTGGGAAGTAGGCGGGAAAGAGCGACATGACGAAGTAAAAATGATCAAAAAGTAGGCTGTGGGTAGCCGTCAGATAGAAAAAAGGGACGAACGAGGAATCATCGCGATTGTTCTATGAGTTCATGTCAATATTCAGTTTTTATGCTTAATAAACATTAATCGTATATAAAAAGCGGCTTCTAACTCTACATATATATATATATATATATATATATATATATATATATATACATATACACATATATATACACATATATATATATATATATATATATATATATATATATATATATATATATATATATATATATATATATATATACATATACATATATATATAAATATATATATATATATATATATATATATATATATATATATATATACATATACATATATATATAAATATATATATATATATATATATATATATATATATATATATATATATATATATATATATATATATATATATATATATATATATATATATATTTATATATATATATATATATATATATATATATATATATATATATATACATTTATATATATATATATATATATATATATATATATAAATATATATATATACATTTATATATATATATATATATATATATATATATATATATATATATATATATATATATATATATATATGTATATGTATATATATTATAGTGGAAGCTCCAAAAAAATTTTGCTGTTAGCGTTTTTATGAATTTTCGGCGTAAGAACACGTTCTGTCTGTGAAAATCGGTTAGCGCTCTGAAGGCCAGAATGAAAAACCGTTTAGAATGTCCAAGATAAGTACTTATCCGTGCAGGTTAGCTCCACTCACATTGATTCCTACGAGCCGCCACTGCATTGAAGTATTGCTCTCCACTGCAATAGGTTAGCTTGCGCAATGATAAATTATCCTTTAAATTTCCAATTACTAGTTCCACTTTTTGAACGAGACAGAAGTGAAAGCCGGAGGAGTAGAGTGACTTTTTGTCAAAACATCCATTTCGTCTTTAGTTTATGATGTCTTCGCAAAGACGTCAACCAACGGAGATTCATATTTTTTGAAGTTGTCGACTTTGATTCTGCAAGAATCGGAACCAGAAAACCAGAAAATATTTCTTTTGTTCTCCGTTGTGTGCACAAATGCATATACCTGCTCCGAAACCTTCGTGCATTTAACGTGGTACAACTTTTCGCACAATCCAATATATTCGACAGCGTTATCACCGTTCACCAGCACTTTCCTGCATTTTATGCGGATGGGTGACAAATTGCTTGGAAAGCATTTCTTAATCAAATAAACAGAAAGTTTTTCCAAGTCGAAACCAACAAAAGAAGCTAAAACCTAGATATAACGGTAGCGCAGAAAAATCTGTCAATATTATTAGAAAGCTTGGGTGTGTTCAATGTGCATGCTATAGCAGCTATTAGCTGCTATTTTAGCAGCTCTGGCTGTCCAATGTCACGAAATAGCTACTTTCTGATGCTTGCTATTTGACAGTCGGGCTGTCCAAGGTTCCGGCATAGCTGCTAAGGTAGCAGCTATTTGCTGCTCGCAGTCTGGAGGCAATGCCTCCTAGAAGTACGAGCCGTCAGGCTACGTAATCGTTCTCGCTGTGACGTCATGGCAGTGGGGTTTTGACATTTCCACGAGGCAGTGCCGACACACACCGAGATTTCACTTGCGGTTTTTTAGCTAAAATATGAATAAAACGTTAGTTTTTTGTGCGTGGATGCGTTGTAGTGTTAATATTTAGTTATAACTTGCATTTTGTGACAATCAATTGTATCGAAAGTGAATCGACACAAAACACCACATAACCTAAGAACATCTGATAAACATTTCGTGGCGAATTTTTCTAATTATACCGCGCGCACCGCATTAATTTGTGTTTAGCTGTTCACTAGCACTGTTCCCCGGATCTCACTTTGTTTTCACTTTACTCACTTTAACACAACCCGTACAATTAACATTTTCCCGCGGACGTCCCATAAGACTATGTGCGTTTTTCGCGACATTGTGGCCTACTGCTCTGACGTCATCATTCTGCATTACAGCCCGTACTTCTAGGAGGCATTGCTGGAGGAAAGCAAGAAAGTAGCTAAGGCAAAATGGCCGTGCGTACACAGCTGACATACTGTTCAAATGTCAATTTTGGCTAGAAATCGAAATGAAAAGCGGTTTTTGCGCTTTGGTGGCAAAGGAGATGAATAATAAACTTGAAAAATACATTCATAAACTAAATACGGGCTTTCGAACACTTCAACTCAACTCGAGTTTTAAATAGGCTTTTACACAGTTTAAACGTCATTTTCAATTGGAAATTGAAATTAAAAGTAGTTTTTGCGCTTTTGTGACACAAGAGATGAGGAATAAATTTGAAAATAGTGACAGCATAAATTAAATACGGGCTTTTAAACACTTCAGCTCAACTCGAGTTAAGTCGGCTTTCACACAGTGCAACTCATCTTGAGTTTTTAGCAGGCGAATATGAAGCACAAAAGGCCACTGATTCATGTACCATCAAATTTTCAACGATTTTTTTTTCTTTTTCACATATATGGCGTCAAAAGCCGGAAATAAGTGATACGTTTTAAATATATTAGGAAAATTTTAATGGTTTCTGCAGCTCTATGTTGAAAACTCCTAAATTTTATACAATTTCCAATGTGCAATGGAACAAATCTACGAAAGCACAAATATTAAAATTAAAAAAAAAATTTTTGAAAAAGTATTTTTGAATTTGCCGACCTTCGTAACAGCTCTTGACTGTCCAATATCCATAGCTGCTTCACCTAGCTACTTCAAATTTTGACACTTGCTAAAGTGATGCTATGCTATGCTTTTGAAGCAGCTATAGTATGCACATTGAACACACCCCTTATAAATAGTACCAACGTGTAGAAAAATATAATTGGGTGAACTCCTACCATTTAAAAAAAAAAATTTGACCTTGAAATTGTGGCTCCATTTACGCAATGCATTATTTGTCAAAGCAACCTGAGAGTGTGTTGGTATTTTTTCGAGCAGTGATAGAGTAGTGAGCCGTATGCATTGATATAAAAGTATAGAGGATATGCGAATAGCATATACGTATACTGCACGTGACTGTTGCCAGAAACAATTGTATGAATATGGGTGAGAACGCAGTGTTCTGACATTCCCAGGTGTTCCAGCATCGTTCCAGTAACTGGGACTGTCAACGCGACTTTTATAAAATTGAATGTCTTCACGCCGCGCATTTATAAAATGTCTTAAAAATCGTAATCGGGTGGTGCATTAAAAAAAATGATGAATTCGGTCCCTTATGCATATCAGTGGCAGTGCCGAGTGATTGTTTAGTTAAGTTAATATTTGTACATAGCTAGACAAATCAGATTTCATGTTGTGCGGTTTGGTTATTGTGAAAACGAATAAAGTTTACGAGTGAACGGTTTAGTATTATTTCCATAAAACAATTGATGACGAATGCGTGAAGTGTTTCAATAACAAATACGCCGGTTTATTTCGTTTGCGTGAAGATTAGCTATGCAATCGTCGCGAGAGTAACAACATCCCTCGGTTTGTTTACATTTTAGCTAATGTGACATATCGAGCTTTTGCGTAGGTCAAAGCGGGTACTAAATTAAGAACTGATAGGGGCTGTTTTCAGCACATGCCCAGGTATATAAATAAAATTTAAAAAAAAAAACTTTTGAAGCCAAGAACAGTTAATAGTAGAAACAGCACTGTAAATCTGCCGTAGCCGGTCCCAAGCCCGGTTTAGAAAAGAGGAGGGAGGTGTGAAACTGTGATAATAGTTGCGTCTTAGTGCTTCTATCGAGTATGTATTTATATATCAATAGTAGCATTGGAAACAACAATAACAAGAGCAGGAGTTTTCGTTCGTTTCAATGTAACTATCCTAACCAGCTCTCGATAGAAGCGCGAAAAACAGCAATTTATATAAATAACTAAGGGGCTCATAAATATATATTTTTGCATCAAATTTTCTTATAAATATTTATGGAGTATGTTAAATAATGATACACATGTACAAATAAAGTTGTACATACTTTGTATGTATATATATCCATGGATATATTTGAACATATGTCTATTTGTGAATTTAACGATTAATTTTATTAAATGCATATATATTCGTATGTATATATAGATATATGTATATATATATATATATATATATATATATATATATATATATATATATATATATATATATATATATATATATATATATATATATATATATATATATATACAGATATATATATATATATATATATATATATACATATATATATATATATATATATATATATATATATATATATAGATATAGATATATATATATATATATATATATATATATATATATATATATATATATATATATATATATATATATATATTAGAGCACTGCACGAGTACGTACAGCATCGTACGATTACGAGTACGAATACTCATCGCACGATTAACACGATTACCTCATGTGTACTCGTACTCGTCACGCACTTCAGTACTCGCATCGTTCCGCATCGGCATCGGCGAGTACCATAGTATTCGGCATCGGCATCGTTGAGTATAATCGTATTTGGCATCGGCATTGGCGAGTATAATCGTATTTGGCATCGTTTCGCATAATCATTGTCGACATTGTGCTTATGCTTAAAGAATGTATGTCATTGTATGAGAAGGTGAGCAATTGAACATTAGACAAGCACAAAACAGAAAGTTCACTTTGTTACATAAAAACAACAACATAACGACTTATCGAGTAAACCTGACGATTATTCACGATGCCTACTCGCCGATGCACGATGCTACGATGCAGTTCTGGCGAGTATTACTCGTAATCATGAAGCAAATATAATCGGCGATGCATTGGCGAAACGATGCCGAGTATGTACTCGCATCGTTCAGTCGTATACTCGGCGATTAAACAAGAGTCATCTTTGGTGTCAAGGCGGACTGGATGGACCCTTCGTCCACTTATCTCTTACTCCATCATCGAGATAAAACAAAAGACTGATTTCAGATATTGACAATTCATGTTATTTCAAAGAAAAAAAAATAATAACAAAATCAAAATTCCAGAAGACAAAAATTTGTTCAAAAATTCAATTTATAATAATAATTGTATAGATAAATAATGTAGATAAATATTATGATAAATAATGTAAATATAACAAACAAGATAAATAAAATAAAAAAAATAAAATTACTAAGAAAAAAAAATAAATTCAAACAATAATTAACAAAGAAAACTCACCGCTCCTGACGACGGTCGACCGTTGTTTCGGAATATGGTGTCTGGAAATTCAAGGTTTGTCAACATACATATGATCTTTCTTTGTTGTTGTTTTTTTTATATCAATTCGAAAATTTATATTGTAGTCAACAAAAAATCAACTAATTCAAATTATTAACCTCAAAAGAGCTCAAACAAAATTTTGCCGAAGTAAAAGCTTTAAAATGACTTTTCAAAAAAAAAAAAAGATAAATGTCGCAAAGTATATTTCCACGGTGCCTTCCTCATTGTTGATTGCTTTCAACCTCGTTCTCCGTTGATTTTTTTTTTATATATCCAATAACCACCAAAGCTAATTTATGATTTAGTAGAGTTTGTGATTCCAGGAACCAGGAACTATTTCAGAAGTTTTCGAATAATGTGTTTGTCATTTTATGAACCAGACCGCTTCTAGCGCAACAACCCAGTCGGTCCTCATAAGAATTTTGCGATCGGTCAATTTCGAACCATAATTGACTCAGTTCTCAACAGCGAACAGTATCAAATTGGTATTTTTGTGGCGGTTTTTCCCCGATTCAAGAGCTACCAGTTCTAAAGCGGCACGTTTCAGTTCGATGTACACTGGCGATTGCTTATTTTAATCCATGCGCTTAACTTACTTCAACATGAGAGAAGAAGAAAACGACTGCACAATTACTTGCTTAAGAGCTCACACTTGCAATAGCAAAGAATACAACAACAAAAGTTCAGTTAATTCGAATTCATTGCTAACTATCTGCTCAACACAATAGATAAATATTCACTTCGATGACCACTGAAGTTTCCTTCATAGTTCGTATGCGAAACTTTTTTCAAAAGTCCAAGCAGCAATCGATTTGAAATTAATTCCAAATATCACAAAATATTTCTTTTCTTTTTTTTTTTTCACACAACGATATATCTATCTAATCCACACACATTTATTCCAGTTTCGTTTCCAGTGAATTATGTTTTGTTAAAATTACGAGTTTTTAATTTAATTTTTTTTTGTTCACTAAATTTCAATTAATATCTGTCGTCGATTTCTCTATCGCGTTTCGCGCTATTGCTTTAGTTCCTAAGAACACTTCATGCACTCCTTTTTTTCAGATCAAAGAATTCAGTATAAACTTAAACTGGTTTAGAATTATCTCGGTTTCAGTAAAATTAAGCTTCGGTCACCATTTATTAAACACTGGCCATAAAACGGATACCTCAGGGAAACTTCGACTGACTCGAAAATTAGCGGTTTTTCTTCTAAAATCTATTGATTGATCAACGCACTCTCAGGAACGAAGATCTAATGAAGTGTTTATAAACTTCTCTATTGATTCTGATAGTCAGTTTAAAATTCACACTATATTTCGCAGACCACTAATAAAACACTATCAAATCCACTGTTTCTAACAATAAGAATTTATGATGTTTTAAATAAATCTAATCAATCGCAACGCTCAAATCAAAATCCCCGAATAGAATGCCCAGTCAAGTCCGACTATCTTCTCCGCTTGCCGTCGTGGAAGAGACTCCCCGCAAAACTCCCATCATACCGCTCATCTCAAAAAGCCGTTGTCGCCATCAGCTCCGTTGCATCACTTTTTGATTGCTATCAGCTGCATGCAGCGCTGACCGGTCGGAACATTGACCTACAGTGCATTCGATTCGATGAAGTGGATTTTTTTGTGTGCGTGCAACAATCGTGGGGACGACCCTGCCCTGAGAAGAGTCTCAAAGAAACCCGGGCAAAAAAAAAAAACAATGACTAAAGAAATTAACACCAAACTATCAGGAGCGAAGGTCTTTGCTATGATAGACTCCTAGAGTTTTCCCTTTCTCATCAGTTAGTTCATAAGTCACGTGACCCAACTTACGTTGCACAAAAGCTCGGATAAATTTCGGAGCAAGTTTAGCGGCGAAACGATCAGCGGCATTGCTAAGTGCGAAGTTCCTTACGAAGACCTCTTGACCAGGAGTGAAAGATTTTTCGCGACTTCGGAGATCATACACCCGAACACCCTTGGCATGAGCCTCAGCCAGTTTATCTTTCACCCTATCCTGAATCCATCGCAGCCTATCAGTGTGCGGGCAGAGTTCTACCTCTCCATCCTCTAACGCTTGCATTTTACGGAGCAATTCATAGTCGCCGCCGTGCTGGATACGATGAAAACCGAATAGAAGGAAGTGAGGTGAGCAACCAGTCGCCTCATGCACGACATTGCGAAATGCAGCGCATGATTCGGCTAGCAGCTCATTCCAAGTCCTATGGTAATCACCGATGTAGGCGCGAATAGCGTTGAGGATAGATCGATTAGCTCTCTCTCTCTGAAGCGTTGGCTTGCGGTGAATATAAGGGCGTAGTGATGTGCTGAACGCCATGCTCTAGGAGGAATGCCTCGAAAGATTTAGAGGTAAATTGCACACCATTGTCCGAGTGCACGAACTCCAGTACTCCATAGGTCAAGAAAATATCGTTTTTGAGAAACTTAATGACCGCTTCTGAGGTGGCTTTGGGTAGGGCCTTGAGCCATACAAACTTGCTGAAATGATCCAGCACCACGAGCAACTGAGTATTCCCTGCCTTCGAACGAGGGTATGGGCCCATGAAATCGATGAACAGTCTTTGCAATGGCCTATCTGTTTCCCGCTGATTTCCCATTGGTGGCCTCATGGTGCGATTCGGGGGCTTGACCTGCTTGCAAACGGTGCAGGAGGAAACATAATCTTTAACTTGTTTCCTCAACTGCGGCCAATAATAGTACCTTTGCAGCAGTTCCAAAGTCTTCCGAATCCCACAATGAGACCCCCTAGGGTCATCATGTGCCTGCATAATTAGCTGTTTTCGTTCATTTTCAGGAACCCATAATTTTGTTCTAGGGATATCGGTGCACAAATCATTGTGTGTTCCGGTGGTAATGAACACACGCCCCTCCCTAACGTGCACATTCTTGAAATCCTCAGGGCTCTTTTCAATCTGGGCTATGAGATCCAAATACTCAGGAGCTCGAAATGCTGTATCAGATATTACCTCAGCAAGCCCGTAGTGCTCAGGCAAGTGACTTATTGCGGATTTGGTTGCCTCGATCGACCCACAAGCTCTCGATAACGCATCTGGGACGACGTTCTGAGTTGCCTTTCGATGCTCGATGTTGAAATCGAAAGACTGCAATTTCAAACTCCAGCGAGCCAATCTACCTGTTAGGTCCTGTTGTCCCATGAGCCATTTAAGACTAGCATGGTCGGAGATGATGGTGAAAGGCAACCCTTCGATGTATGCTCTGAACCTCTTAACGCTCTGCACCGCAGCCAAGCATTCCAATTCAGTAACACTATAGTTGCGTTGCGCAGCGTTAAGCTTTACAGACATATAAGCGATCGGGTGCTCCTCTCCATCATCATCCTTTTGGAACAGGACACTCCCGATTCCGGTGGCACAAGCATCACACTGGATGAAAAATCTTCGAGAGAAATCGGGATTGGCGAGCACTGGAGCAGAAATTAACAATCTCTTAAACTCTAAAAAGGCGTTATTGGCGGCGTCTGCCCACTGAAACGAGCGCTTACCCCTTAGCAGATCCGTCAGAGCTGGTGACACTGCCGCGAAATTAGGAATAAACCGCCGATACCATCCTGCCATTCCCATGAAACGCCGGACCTCCTTCGCAGACTTGAGTGTTGGGTAGCCTACGATGCCAGAGACCTTCTCTGGATCGGTCTTCAGGATTCCATCACTCACTACATATCCAAGATATTTGATCTCTCGCTGCACGAACTTGCTCTTCTCAACATTTATGGTCAATTTAGCTGCGTTAAGCAACTGCGCCACCTTGGAAAGTAACTCCAAATGTTCGTTAAAAGAAGAACTAGTCACGAGCAGATCATCGAGATATACAAACACCTTGTCATGCAGCTCGTGAGGGATCACTTTGTGCATTAATCTGCACATGGTTTGTGGGGCATTGCACAAACCGAACGGCATCACAGTGAAGTGGTATAATGGGCGGCCAGGAACGGTAAAAGCAGTCTTCTCCCTAGATTCCGCATCCAATGGTATCTGCCAAAAAGCATCTTTGTTGCGAATGAATTAAAAACGCAGGTTCTTACTGGTGTACGGCTCGTCAACGACTAACTTTATTGATTCAAGTACATATTTGATTTCTATTTCTAACACCCCCACTGAATCAAATAAGCATTTATAAGTTAATTTAAATTTTAAGCAATCAAATTCATTTTAAGTACAAATTTAAAATAACAAACTTCAAGCATAAATTTCGAATTTCAATCTTAAACACAAATTCAAATGTAAATGTTATTCATTAAATAATCCCATTTTAGACATACAAAACATGTGTTTATCTTTAGGTAAACCTTTAGTTAATATGTCCGCGACCATAAATTCAGTGCTTTCGGGTTCTATACGTATTTTTCTTTCCAAGCACTTCTGCCGAACGAAATGATGACGAACGTCGATGTGCTTGCTTCGAGGATGGTACGCGTCAGTTTGCGTGAGACAAATGGCACTCCGATTGTCGCAATAAATCTTCGTAGGTTGTTCAGATGACCAAAATTCGTTTTCAAATTGTTGCAGCCACATGGCTTCCTGAGTTGCTGCCGATAAGCTCATATACTCCGCCTCGGTCGAAGACAGCGCAACTGTTTGTTGTCGTCGACTGTTCCATGAAATACATCCGTTACGAAGGAACACATATCCTGTACAGGAACGCCTATCATCAACTTCGCTAGCCCAGTCTGCATCCGCATAGCCAAATAAGCGAGTATTTATATCGTTACCGAACTTTAATTTTAAGCTAGCAGTCCCTTTCAAATAACGGAAAATACGTTTCACCGCACTCCAATGCGAGTTACCTGGATTTTTATTAAAACGGCTAACATTGTTAACTGCGAACGCGATGTCAGGACGAGTACCATGCGCTAGATATAGAAGACTCCCTACGGCTTCTTGGAACGGTACCTTCGACATTATCTCTACTTCTTCTCGGTTTTTTGGTGACATTTTCCTAGTCAGCTTTTGTTTGGGATCAACTGGTGTCGAAACCGGATTGCAGTTCTGCATTCCAAACTTATCCAAGATTTCACGAATGTAGCTCTTGATCCAAGTATATTTCATGTCTGCCAGGGTCTCGCGTGATTCGAAAGCCTATGCAATTTGCTGCCGCTCCAAGGTTCTTCATTTTGAATTCCCTCATCAAAGTTGACTGTAGCTCGGAAGTTTCCCTTTCGCTGCTACTAAATATCATCAAATCATCCACGTACACAGCGACAAAAATCATCATTTTATCTTTAACTCGAAAATAGACACAAGGATCAACAGAAGATTGTTTAAACTTAGCGTTAACAAGCGCCTTATGTAACTTTTGATTCCACAGCCGACTTGCCTGCTTAAGACCATATATTGACTTATTGAGCTTACATACTCGATCAGTTCCATCGTGAAACAATACGGGCTGTTCCATGTATATGTCTGCGTCGATATCGCCTTGAAGGAAAGCAGTTACCGCATCCATGTGCAATATATCCAAATCGTATTGAGCTGCAATGGAAATAAGATAACGTATGGAAGTATGCCTTACCACCGGTGAAAAAATTTCTTGGTAATCAATTCCAGCCTTCTGGGAACAGCCTTTAGCGACCAGTCTCGCTTTGAATCGAACCATGTTACCATCCCCATCAACTTTCGATTTGAATACCCATTTGCAGTTTATTGCGCGTTTGTCCTTCGGTCGTTCACACATATGCCAGGTCATTTCTATTTCATCATCTGCATACTATTACTTTCTATTACTTACTTTCTATTTCATCATCTGCATTTTTAGAATCTTCTTTGGCTGCTGTTTCATTGTCTGCTGCTATTGGTTCATCCATTTCATTCATTTCTGACTTTTTAATAATCCCAGAATCAAGTGAAAATTTGTTGTTCGCAGTTAAATCAAATTGTACATCTGAACTATCTTTATCAACCTTTTCTAGAAAAATAACGTCTCGGCTGTAGCTCGGTTTCATAGTTGCTGGGTCAATTAGTCGATAGCCTTTCACATTGTCCCCGTAGCCAACGAAAATCATCTTCTTTGATTTTTTTTGCCATTTTATTCGCTTTGCCTGCGGAATATGCACCATAGCATCGGAACCAAAAATTCGAAAATATCCCACGCTTGGTTTTACACCAGTCCACATTTCATTTGGAGTTCTATCAACCAATGCTGAGGTGACAGAACGATTAATGATATAAACAGCCGTGTTCACTGCTTCTGCCCAAAATTTGATATCCAAATTTGCATCGAAAAGCATGCATTTAGCTTTCGCGATAACAGTCCGATTCATACGCTCTGCTGATCCATTTTGCTCAGGGGAGTATGGATTGGACTTTTGATGAATAATCCCACATCGAATTAAGAAACTGTTAAAATAACTGTTCACAAATTCAGTTCCGTTGTCGGTGCGGAGTATCTTTATTTTCCTCTCCGTCTGATTTTCAACTAAAATCTTGAATTCCTTAAATCGGTCAAGAGCTTCGTCTTTAGTCTTCAGAAAGTACACAAAAACCATTCTGCTGTAGTCGTCAATGAAGAGAAGAAAGTACTTTGCTCCGCCGATCGATACATTTGCCATAGGGCCACAAATATCGGCGTGAACTATTTCAAGAAGGAATTTAGCTCTACTGCCATGTGATTTGAAAGACTTTCGACATTGCTTTATGATCGAGTATTACTCGTAATCATGAAGCAAATATAATCGGCGATGCATTGGCGAAACGATGCCGAGTATGTACTCGCATCGTTCAGTCGTATACTCGGCGATTAAACAAGAGTCATCTTTGGTGTCAAGGCGGACTGGATGGACCCCTCGTCCACTTATCTCTTACTCCATCATCGAGATAAAACAAAAGACTGATTTCAGATATTGACAATTCATGTTATTTCAAAGAAAAAAAAATAATAACAAAATCAAAATTCCAGAAGACAAAAATTTGTTCAAAAATTCAATTTATAATAATAATTGTATAGATAAATAATGTAGATAAATATTATGATAAATAATGTAAATATAACAAACAAGATAAATAAAATAAAAAAAATAAAATTACTAAGAAAAAAAAATAAATTCAAACAATAATTAACAAAGAAAACTCACCGCTCCTGACGACGGTCGACCGTTGTTCCGGAATATGGTGTCTGGAAATTCAAGGTTTGTCAACATACATATGATCTTTCTTTGTTGTTGTTTTTTTTATATCAATTCGAAAATTTATATTGTAGTCAACAAAAAATCAACTAATTCAAATTATTAACCTCAAAAGAGCTCAAACAAAATTTTGCCGAAGTAAAAGCTTTAAAATGACTTTTCAAAAAAAAAAAAAGATAAATGTCGCAAAGTATATTTCCACGGTGCCTTCTTCATTGTTGATTGCTTTCAACCTCGTTCTCCGTTGATTTTTTTTTATATATCCAATAACCACCAAAGCTAATTTATGATTTAGTAGAGTTTGTGATTCCAAGAACCAGGAACTATTTCAGAAGTTTTCGAATAATGTGTTTGTCATTTTATGAACCAGACCGCTTCTAGCGCAACACAACAACCCAGTCGGTCCTCATAAGAATTTTGCGATCGGTCAATTTCGAACCATAATTGACTCAGTTCTCAACAGCGAACAGTATCAAATTGGTATTTTTGTGGCGGTGTTTCCCCGATTCAAGAGCTACCAGTTCTAAAGCGGCACGTTTCAGTTCGATGTACACTGGCAATTGCTTATTTTAATCCATGCGCTTAACTTACTTCAACATGAGAGAAGAAGAAAACGACTGCACAATTACTTGCTTAAGAGCTCACACTTGCAATAGCAAAGAATACAACAACAAAAGTTCAGTTAATTCGAATTCATTGCTAACTATCTGCTCAACACAATAGATAAATATTCACTTCGATGACCACTGAAGTTTCCTTCATAGTTCGTATGCGAAACTTTTTTCAAAAGTCCAAGCAGCAATCGATTTGAAATTAATTCCAAATATCACAAAATATTTCTTTTCTTTTTTTTCACACAACGATATATCTATCTAATCCACACACATTTATTCCAGTTCCTTTTCCAGTGGTTTATGTTTTTTTAAAATTACGAGTTTTTAATTTAATTTTTTTTTGTTCACTAAATTTCAATTAATATCTGTCGTCGATTTCTCTATCGCGTTTCGCGCTATTGCTTTAGTTCCTAAGAACACTTCATGCACTCCTTTTTTTTCAGATCAAAGAATTCAGTATAAACTTAAACTAGTTTAGAATTATCTCGGTTTCAGTAAAATTAAGCTTCGGTCACCATTTATTAAACACTGGCCATAAAACGGATACCTCAGGGAAACTTCGACTGACTCGAAAATTAGCGGTTTTTCTTCTAAAATCTATTGATTGATCAACGCACTCTCAGGAACGAAGATCTAATGAAGTGTTTATAAACTTCTCTATTGATTCTGATAGTCAGTTTAAAATTCACACTATATTTCGCAGACCACTAATAAAACACTATCAAATCCACTGTTTCTAACAATAAGAATTTATGATGTTTTAAATAAATCTAATCAATCGCAACGCTCAAACAAAATCCCCGAATAGAATGCCCAGTCAAGTCCGACTATCTTCTCCGCTTGCCGTCGTGGAAGAGACTCCCCGCAAAACTCCCATCATACCGCTCATCTCAAAAAGCCGTTGTCGCCATCAGCTCCGTTGCATCACTTTTTGATTGCTATCAGCTGCATGCAGCGCTGACCGGTCGGAACATTGACCTACAGTGCATTCGATTTCGATGCAGTCATGCAGCGATCAAGAGCCGAACATTACCGCGTGATGCATGTACATGCTCAGCTCCAACCACGGTACGCCGCACCAAAAGCGAATGCACTGCATCGAATGGATGTAGAAGCGAAATCGATGATTTTCGCAACGAGAAAAAAAAATTGACGATGAAGTGGATTTTTTTGTGTGCGTGCAATTATATATATATATATATATATATATATATATATATATATATATATATATATATATATATATATATATACATATACATATACATATATATATATATATATATATATATATATATATATATATATATATATATATATATATATATATATATATATATATATATATATATATATACATATATATAATATATATATATATATATATATATATATATATATATATATATATATATATATATATGCATATATATATATATATATGCATATATATATATATATATATATATATATATATATATATATATATATATATATATATATATATATATATATATATATATATATATATATATATATATATATATATATATATATATATATATATATATGCATATATAGATATATATATATATATATATATATATATATATGCATATATATATATATATATATATATATATATATATATATATATGCATATATATATATATATATATATATATATATATATATATATATATATATATATATATATATATATATGCATATATATATATATATATATATATATATATATATATATATATATATGCATATATATATATATATATATATATATATATATATATATATATATATATATATATATATATATATGCATATATATATATATATATATATATATATATATACACCTGGACAAAATAATAGGTGTGAACAATTTTTTTTAAAAACAAGCTTGGTATTTTTATATTTCATTATCATCCCTCAAAAATTAAGTTAGTTTTCAACATAAACACACTTCATCGTCATAACAAAAAACAAAAGGCTTCACAAACTCTTCAAAAAAACTTAAAATTTAGGTAATCCATAAAATACGCCAATTTTCATATGGCCAGAATAATAGGTGTGCCCAACAAACTTAGTAGTTAACATTGAAATTTCGATAGTTAGGGTCCCTTTTTATACTGAATTCGTTAGAACGCATCTTATACCCTGAATATCTGCCATTCTTCTTGATGACTTTTTCAATTCTTCCGCGCATAGAAGATATCAACTTCCGACAAGTTTCTACAGGAATATTGTACCAAATTTTTTAATTATCTCCCATAACTGCGCTTTGTTTTGGCAAACCGTCTTTGAAACTTCTCGTTTAAGTTCACCCCAGAGGTTCTCAATAGGATTGAGGCCTGGAGATTGACTTGGCCATTCAACGACGTCCACCATATGCTCTTGGAACCATGCTTCCACCAATCGAGATGAGTGTTTAGGATCACTGTCCTGCTGAAATGTCCACAACAGTGGCATATTATCAGCGGCATTTGGCAGCATTACCGTATCCAACAAATCCCTGTACTCGAATCTATTCATTATGTCATCAATTCGATGTATCGGGCCTACACCTTGCCACGAAAAACAGCCCCATACCATTATGCTGCCACCTCCGTGCTTCAACGTTTTTTTTTTGTAAACCTAACATTAAATTGTTCGCCTTCCGGTCAACGAACGTTTCTTCCCACATCATTACCAAACAAATTTATCTTTGTTTCATCGCTCCAGAGGACATTGCGCGTTTTTTTTCACCCTGCGATCCGCACCAAGTTTTATGAATCAACGCAATATTTTTCTTCGTCTTCAAATTTGCAGTTCTAAGCAGTGGAACTTTCCGGGCAATCCTACCGGGTAGCTTTGCACTTACTGATCGCCGCCAAACGGTTCGTGATCATACCAAATTCCCAATTTCGCTGGCCACTGTCCTGGATGATTTGAACGGGTCCCGTTTAGCTAATGTAACTATACGATTGTCGGTCACTGGTGAAGTTTTTTTTAGGTGCTCCACTTGTTTCAATGGATTTTTCCTATTTCAGAGCATTCGTCACAAAATGTTCAGACCGTCCAACTGATGTAGCAATGAATTTGTAGGTTTTCCCCTCATCTCAGAGCTGACGAACAAGTCTTCTCTCCTCTACCCTGCAGTGAGGTCCACGGCCCATCTAAT
>OZ022264.1:186323682-186356182 GCA_963978885.1 Nemotelus pantherinus
CTAAAGTACAGGTGAATGGGTAAATAAATGTATGAACAGCCAAATAAACATACATCGCTTGAAACTTTGCCAATAACATAAGAAGTAAGTGTAGGGTTTAGAAACTATTGTTTTATTTGTCAAATTCAACGTTGTGTTTATCTCAATCTCACAAGCTTCCACCTGGTACAAATGTTTGCTATTGCAAATGATAAGAAAATACTGCAGAGCACGTGGACTGGCGCAATAAGCGCGCAAAATGTTGTATTTTATGCAAGGTCGCTGAACTTTGAAAGGAGTTTACGAGCGTAGCCGCAGGCAAACTAAGTTTGGATAGTTACTTTGGACTTTAATGAATACAACTAGACCTATTTTGTAACAACTTTTTGTGACCCTCTAAACTTAAAAGGGACTAGAAGTTTTAAACACCGAATTCCTATACTATCTGCAGTATGAACACGATGAAAGGGGGGGAGGCTAAATCATCAATGTCTTTCATAGCTTAATAACGCTGTATTACTCAAAGGTATTTTTATCTTCATATTCTTAATTTAAAAAATAGGTTAAAAGACAGATGCAATTTTTGGCTGTTTTCAGCACCTGTGCTCTTACCCTTAAACTTATGAAACCCAATTACTACCTCAAATTATGGAGGCCATATAGGACAATATTACCCCCAAGTTTCAACTTCATACTTAAAAGTCCATAATTTGAATAAAGTTCACCTTTTTCGCGAAATAGACTACTGTGCGACGGCCCTACGAAGCGCCAAACTTGGCGGTGGCCTTGGTTGCCGTTCGCTCTGCCGTCGGTAACATCAAAGCGTTGGCGATGTATTGGCCTTGGAACTTCGTTGTAGTGTGGACGGTTGGTCGAGTTGGCTGTCATTAATGCCGAGTAGTGTGTTGAGCTAGTTTCGTATGTTGCCGAGCGAACGAAGAAATTTTTTTAAATATTTACAAGTCCTACGGCGGACTGTAGAGAAACACTTTTTATTAAAGCGGAATTGTATATTTTTTGTAACGAATCTAGATCTACTATCTAGTCGGAGTTACAAATGTTGACTGACTTAATTATCTAATTCGATGAGACGAAGTCATGTTCACATAGATGCGGATTTGCTTAATCAGCGCCTGCAGTTGTGCGCTTCGTAACGGACTTTCTCACGATGTGCAATAGAGCGTCATATTTCCCGCCAGGTAATCTTACGTTTTCGCGACCGGACGCCGCCGTATACATGACTTCTCCCCCATACAATCTGGTTTCTCCTGAATTCTGGTTTTATTTTTCTCAAGTATAAAATTACGGATATCAAAATTAAAATAGTAATTAAAAATATTGAGGTTACGTTAAATCCGTCTGAAACATTTCTATGATGATTAAGTTCGTTAATTTTCTGAACATTTTTAACGTTTACCAAAAGTATTCCTTCTAAGGTAACTTTGTTTTTGAAATTTTCATTATTTATTATTTATTTATTTATTTAATGTCTACAATAACAAATCGAGTCCAATTACGCAATAGACAATGATAAATATAAACAAAAATATATATAAAATAAACAAGAGTATCATAATTCAATCCTAAATTTAAATAATCAATTAGCCAAGATGAACATGCATTAAAAAGAATAAGTAATTACTTTATCTTTTAAGATGTTTTTGAAAAGGGTCAAGGTCGGTGGCAGGGAACCAAGTCTGAGTTCGTTATGCTGCCTAGGTAAACGTAGCAGCGGTGAATAGTAATACGTATCAGCCCGTGCAAACGGAACATTAAACGTTAAAGTTGATCTACATGACCGATCCAATACACGGACGGAAACCAGGTTGCAGAGGTCAGATGGGACAAGTCGATGGTGTAGTTGAAATAGAAGGCATTCATCGAAGAACAGCCTACGAGATTTCAGGGATGGAATTTGCAGCATGGTAAGTCTCGCACTATACCCACAGTAAGTCAAATTGAATTTGAAAAGCAGAGAGCGGGTGAACCTGCGTTGTACAGATTCAAACGCATCAATTAAGTACTGAAAATGTGGGCACCATATTTGACAACAATATTCAAGGATACTGCGGACAAAAGAGCAAAACAGGTGTACACAGGTGGAGATATCAGTAAAATGCTTAGAAGATCTAAGTATAAAACCCGAGAGCCTGGACACTTTGGCAGTTATATGTAATATGTGTTGGTCAAATAAGAGTTTAGTGTCGAAAATAACTCCCAGGTCTCTAAAACAGAATACCGCATCGAGACAGGTGCCGAAAACGCAGTAAGAAAATACTAAAGGGTTAGTTTTACGCGTGAATGACATTTGGCGACATTTTAAGACATGCAGAGTAAGATAATTTGCACTACACCAGTTGTCCAGAGTGTAAAATTCATTTATTGAATAAGGGTTATTGATAAATTTTAAAACTTGTCCGTTAAGCGTTATAGTTTTCTCCTTCAAATCTATTAGGGTATCTAGAGTAGTTAATAAGTCTATTCCTATAATAAAATCATATTTCTTACCACTAAGAGACTTTACTATCGATCTTATTCTAGCTGCGGATGGTAAATTAAATTCTATTGGTACATGAGTGTGAACTTCGTATCTGATGAAATCTTTACCTGTGACCGTTGCGAATGATGATGATTTGATTTCTATATGTTTAAAAGACTTAATGCTATCGTTGATGATCGAAAATGATGACCCTGTGTCAAGCAAAGCAACATATTTACAATTATTAAGACTAATTTCAATAAGCGGTAAAGTATCCGAGTCTAGTTTTGAAAAAACACCTCATCCTTATTCATATTATTTATTTCAGGATTAGATTCCGTCGTAACCTGATTTAAATTCCAATTAGAGCTTGGGGAATTTAGAGGGCCATTCTGAGTTTGATTGCTCTGAATGTTATCAACTTCCATTGGTTCATGTTTGTTTTGAACCGAATGTGTTGGTCAAATAAGAGTTTAGTGTCGAAAATAACTCCCAGGTCTCTAAAACAGAATACCGCATCGAGAGAGGTGCCGGAAACGCAGTAAGAAAATACTAAAGGGTTAGTTTTACGCGTGAATGACATTTGGCGACATTTTAAGACATGCAGAGTAAGACAATTTGCACTACACCAGTTGTCCAGATTGTGCAGATCATTCTGTAGCTGAAAGCAGTCTTCAATGTATCGATTACTCTGAATATTTTAATAAAATCTCTCTGCGGATCTATTTTTAATATTTGTTCTAAGTATTAGTTCAAATTTAAATCATTTAATAAGTTATTGATGTGTATTATATCATTTAAATAAGTTAATGAATTGTATTAACATGTTCCTATTAAGTTTTAATTTTTTATTGTCGCAAGTGTGAGTAAAATTTAAGTAATTCGGATTTATAACTAATAAGGTTTCTTCATCTATTTTGATAATTTCAGTAATGTTATTTGTTATTAATTTACGATTTCGTTTATATACACAATGTCTAGATGATTCTAATTCATTTAAGTATTTGAATTTCTCATATTTATACATTTTGTCATTGTTCTTAAAAGTAATTTCTTCATCAACTTCTATATCTTCATATAAATTGTTTGGCATTGGCAAAATCGTCCTTCTACAGTTATGTATTCTTTTGGTATTTTAATAGCAAATATCAATATTTTCTCTCTTAAAGAAGTGATGAAGGTTTATACATTCTCAGTACACATACAAATCTATATTGCTTGTTCTATAATACGTAACATGTATGGAATTGTTTTAACATTACAGTAAAACTTTCTCACTGCACCTATACAACTTGAACTCTGAATTATTGTAAAACTCAATTGTTAGTGTTAAGTATAAGTTAGTTGCAATAAACTCTCTGCACGAGTAAGTCTCGTCTTTAATTCTAACACACGTTATCAGCACGACTGATTAGCTAACAACGGTATATGTGCTCGGGCTTAGTTAAAAAACACGCGGAAAGCGAATCGGAGTTTTGTAACAATAGAAGTATAATTTTAAAAGTAAATGTGCGATGAGTTCGCTGCATCAAATTGATAAACTCGATTCGGAAAATTACGATGGCTGGAGTGTACAAATGCGGTCGGTATTAGTCCATGCAGAGCTGTGGCCGTTTGTTAGTGGAGCCATTGTTAAGCCAGCGGAACCCAAAAAAAAATCTCGAATGGAAAAAATCTGATGAGAAGGCATTGGCGACTATTTAGTTGAGCGTGAAGTTATCCCAACTGCTACACGTTATCCCACCAGCCAAAAGGGCCAGGAAGGAAAGTATCTCTATTTAAGAAATTGATAAATTTGAAAATGCCCGAGAATTCTTCCATGGTAAGTCATTTAAACCAATTTTTCGAAATATGTGAGAAATTGCAAGAAACGGATGTAAATTTAAATCAAGAATTGCATGCCATAATTTTATTATCGAGTTTGCCCAAATCTTTCGAAAATTTTATAGTGGCAATTGAAACTGTCTGAAATAGATCAATTGAAAAACAAGCTTCTAGAAGAAGCTCGTAGGCGAGAAGGGAACGACACCGTTGATGATAAATTGTTTGAAGCTGCATTTTTCTCTAAAGAACGGAAATCCAAACTACCACATAACCAGGATCGAAAACCGATGCAGTAACCTGGCAAAAATTTTCGCGGCAAATGCTATATATGCAACAAGAAGGGACATCTAGCAGCAACGTGTCGATTTCGAAAACACAATACAACCATGAAATCCACTACATCTTTTGCATTAATAAACGCAAATCATTACTCATATTTTAGCAAACACAGTTGGATTATTGATAGTGGAACAACTAGTCATATGTGTTGCCATAGAGAAATGTTCCAAGCATTAGTTCCTCATGAAGAGAAAATTGAGTTAGCAGGTGATCATATAATTATGTCTCGAGGTATTGGCGAAGTAAAATTAGAAACTGAAAACACTATTATACTTTTGCGTGATGTTCTTTTTGTGCCACAATTACAATTTAATCTGCTCTCAGTGAGCAACGTAACAGAATCATATCATAGTATGGATTTTACTCACGAACGTGTAGAAATTTGTAATTCGGATGGAAACGTAATCTTACGCGCCAAAAAGCTAAACAATCTATTCGTGTACAATGCGCCACATAAGCAAATTTGTAATTTAGCGAATGATACTGTCAGTGATCTAAAACTGTGGCACAAACGGTTTGGACACTTAAATGTGAATAATTTAAAAGATATGCAGAAACACGAAATGGTTCACGGACTAAAGCTTTCAAACTTTGCAAGCACAATCGATTGCGAAATTTGTGCCAAAGCCAAAATTAGTGTGCTACCTTTTTCGAAATTGGAATATCGAAGTAAGAGACTACTAGAGTTGATTCATACAGATGTTTGTGGGCCGATGCGAACCACATCTCTTGGTAGGCAAAGTATTTTGCTTTATTTATTGATGATTTCTCGCGGAAAATGTTTGTTTATTTGTCGTTACGTGTTGTCTGTTTATAACTTATTTTATTTATGCACTATTTAATTTGTTAGTCATTCATTTGCCATCTGTCATTTATTTATCACTTTATTTGTTGTCTGTTTATAACTTATTTTATTTATGCACTATTTATTAGTCTTGTATTTATATAGTTTGTTTTATTTTTATTTTGTTTCGTAATTTTATGCATGTACTATTTTATTTTATTCTTTTTATACATGTACGCCTTGCTTGGTAAATAAATAAATTAAATTAAATCAATGCATGAAGTCTTCCAAAGTTTTCAAAATTTTAAAGCCATGGTCGAAAACGAAACAATGAATAAAATTAAAATCTTAAGGAGTGATAATGGTAGAGAATATTTAAATAAAGATTTCAAAGACTCCCTTCAACAAAATGGAATTAAGCACCAGCGGACGATAGAATATACACCCCAGCAAAATGATGTGGCTGAGAGGGCTAACAGAACCATAGTAGAAATGGCAAGATCAATGTTACTAGATTCGAACCTACCGGAATTCCTTTGGGGCGAAGCAGTGAACACCGCGGTTTATATACGAAACAGATCCCCAACTAAAATACTGAACAATTACGCCTCAAGAAGTTTGAAGCCAGAAAAAACCAGTCGTTACGTACTTTCGCAGTTTTGGGTGCAAAGCGGTCATGTTAGATAAGCGACCGGGTAAATCTAAATTCAACGCAAAAGGAATGGAATGCTTCATGGTAGGATATTCGAGCGAATCAAAAGGCTACAGGGTATATGAACCTAAATCCCGAAAAATTTACAAAAGTCGAGACGTGAGGTTCTTCGAGTTTAGTGAGCAGGCTGAGCTGAGGACACCAGCAAATTTGATGGAAATCGTAACAGGAAATGAAAATCATCAAAATAATAACCAAATAGGAAGATAATGAGAGGAAGGAATCCTCAGTGAATGATGAAATTGAAAGTTTGGATAAAAAGCCTCATATAACCAACAAAGACAAAAACATAGTTGAAGAAAGCATCGTGACATCAAATGATGTTTTTGAGGGCAGGAATAATATGAGATTTGGTAGAATTGATGACTCTGATGAAAATGAAGCAAGAGTTTTGAGATCTGGCAGAAA
The DNA here is from genome assembly GCA_963978885.1 of Nemotelus pantherinus. Lineage (NCBI taxonomy): Eukaryota > Metazoa > Arthropoda > Insecta > Diptera > Stratiomyidae > Nemotelus > Nemotelus pantherinus. Next base: position 186,330,208 of record OZ022264.1, read on the forward strand.
GATAATAGCTTCATCTAGCTTTATGAATGGTAGCTGGCATGCGAAAAGTCCACAAACGGTGGAAGAGGCATTGAGTCGGCCAGATGCAGAAAAATGGATTGACTCTATGAGAAGTGAGTACCAGTCACTTATATCCAATGATACATGGCAACTTGTAGACCTACCGAAGAATCAACGTATTATTAGTTCGAAGTGTATTTTTAATATGAAACATGATAAGGATGGTCAACTTGAACGTTATAAAGCTCGACTAGTAGCAAAAGGTTGCAGGCAAAAATTTGGAGTAGACTACGAAGAAACATTCTCCCCGGTTGTTAGATACTCAACGATTCGATTAATTACAGCGCTAGCTGTAGAATTCAATGTATTATTACATCAACTGAATGTGACATCAGCATACTTAAATGGAGAGCTAGGCGACGTCATATACATGGAACAACCTGAGTATTTTGTTGATTCTGCAAATCCTTCGAAAGTATGTAAGTTGAAAAAGGCATTGTATGGATTAAAACAATCTGGACGACAGTGGAATGAAAAATTAGATCAAGTTTTGAAAAACATTGGATTTAATCGATGTAATGCAGATCCTTGTGTTTACACAATTCAAAAACAAGGATGTATCAACATTATAGATATTTACGTAGACGATATAATTCTAGCGTGCTCAAATGAAGATGACCTAAACCGAATCAAACAGCGAATCGGATTAGAATTTGATGTGGTAGATAAAGGACCAATAGAGTATTTCGTAGCAATGGAGCTCAACAGACAAAGCGATGCTATAACCATTTCACAGAAACAATTTATTTTAAATTTGCTTGATTCAATCAAAATGAAAACGACGAGGAAATGTAGTACTCCGTTAGATCCTGGATTTAAAATGAAGAAATGCTCGGATTGCTCTACGTGCATTAAAGCGGATAAGAAGCTTTATCAGTCATTATTTGGCTCGTTAACATACCTAGCTATTCCAACCCGACCAGATATTGCTCATTCCGTTAGTAAACTGGAACAATTTAATACGGATCCTCACATGGAACACTTGAGAGCAGCAATGCATATTTTAAAATACTTAAATAACACAATTAACTTTAAACTTACTTTTAGAAAAACTGGTGATAGGCTATTTGGTTGTGCGGACGCTGATTGGGCTGGCACCTGTGAAGATCGAAGATCGTACACTGGATATGTTTTCTTTCTTGCCGGAGCAGCAGTCGTTTGGGAGTCGAGGAAGCAGCCCTCAGTTGCTCTAAGTAGCACCGAAGCTGAATATATGGCACTATCAAGTGCAACGAAGGAAGCGGTTTATCTTCGAAATTTAATTAACGAGCTTGGATTTGCAAATCTCGCTGACGGGCCAACCGAGATTGGCGGAGATAATTTAAGCGCTCAACAGTTGGTGAAAAACCCTGTGTTTCATGCTAGGGCAAAGCATATCGATATACGTGTTCACTACATCCGAGAAGTTTATGCGAAATCTATCATCGTTTTGAAATATATCCCGACTAATGAATTGACAGCAGACATACTTACAAAAAGTTTGAAGAAGCAGAAACATATCGAACTATCAGCTAAGCTTGGATTATCATAAACTCTTTCTTGTATGCATCATAATGAACATTAAGTAATATTTATTTGAGGGGTAGTGATGAAGGTTTATACATTCTCAGTACACATACAAATCCATATTACTTGTTCTATAATACGTAACATGTATTGAATTGTTTTAACATTACAGTAAAACTTTCTCACTGCACCTATACAACTTGAACTCTGAATTATTGTTAAACTCAATTGTTAGTGTTAAGTATAAGTTAGTTGCAATAAACTCTCTGAACGAGTAATTCTCGTCTTTAATTCTAACAAGAAGTAACTCCGAGTTTAGTTTGTTGCAATTTCTTAAGATCGATATTATAGCTTTGAAGTTTATCATCGGTAAGTATATTAGGATGAAAAATGCGACTTTTTGCTGATGCAACATTATCCTGTATGTGCTCTATTTTATATCTTAGAATTTGGATTTTAAAAAGAATATCGTGAATCATAGTTTGACTGAAAGTTATATTTGCAATGAAATTAACGTTTTTGGTTAATAATTTTCTATCGTTTTCAAATTATACTCTTTATTGAAATAATTATTGATTGTTACTTGTTGATTTAATTTATTAGTTTATTAATTGTCTATTGTCTGCAAATGTTTATTTATGTCTTGTCTGTCTTTGTCGTCCATAGTTCCAAAAAGCCATTTGTTTATAGAGCCAATAATATTAATAAGTCCTCTTTTTCTACGATTATTTTTGGAAACTTCGTTTGGAATCAGGGTTTTAACTTTAGTTCATAAATGTTGTAATTGTGTTAAAAGTAAGTCTTTGTCTTTGTCATTCAGGTTGTTGACATTTGTGGTAAGAATGTTAATTACGTCAAGTATTTCAGTTGTGTTAATAATATGTAGTATTAATTTCGTTTTGTGAACAATGTCTGTTTCATGTAGTCGTATTTCCGTATATCCAGATTGATCCGTGATTTCGTATATGTTTAATTGTCCTCTGATTGTAGTCAACATTGAAATAAGTACAAGCAATGTCCCAAGAATCTGAAGAATTTATAAAGTTCAAATATTCGTTCGAAAAGTTAATATTGGTGTATGAAGATTGGGGTTGCCAAATAGAATAGTAAAAACTCTACTTAAATAATTTGCCTTGCATACTTTCCAAAATCATCCTTTTTCTTAGGTAAGGAATATTTTGCTGTGAAAATGTTAATTTAGCATTTCTTGACATAATTTCCAATATAATACACCTAAAACACCACAATCACTACCATTCTCTTGTTTTGGAGTATTTTTTAGCATTTTCTTTTATGAAATGATTTGAATCGAATGGTTTTCCTTGTTTGTCTAAAGTCTCGCTATTAAGATATTCTTCCAAAATATTTAATAGTTGGGGGTTTGTACCTCCTAAAGAATCGTGCTGAATCGTTAGCATGGACAGGAATTAGAATGATGTCAAACGAGAGTAAATCGACTCTTCGTGTTCATCTTTTTACAGCTTCACATCCGTTCTCTAAAAGTTTAGTTACAAAAAAAGTATTGAAGGCATATGTTTTCGGTATATTACCTTTTGCTTCTTTCTGTAATAAGGTTCATATAAAAATTTATGATGTTGTCATTTAGCCAATTATTATCCTTTAATGTCCAAATATCGGGTTTTTCTATATTTAAATTAAATTTTATGATTAGGAGTTCATTTGGAGAATCCTGCGTAGTTACTCTATTGATGATAGTATTTTATTCCTCAGAAAATTGTCTGAATTCATCATCTTCTTCGTTTTCTAGCAAATCATTATATTTAAGGGATATTTTTATATTCGTTGGATGGATGTTTTGAAGTTTGCTTTGGATGTATTTTGGTTGATATTTCAATCTTTTGGCCTTATAATTTTTTATGAAACCCATGGTTCTCACTTCAACATACTCTTTTCTATTTTTATTAGCTTTGCTGATCCATTTTTCTTTAGCTTCTAATAAGTTTTTCTTAATTTTATCATAATCTTCTTTATGGTGTTGAACGTTGATTGGGCTACTTTTGATTGTAGAGTGGTATCGCTCATTATAATGTCGGATTGCTAACTGTATTTTCCGATTAACTGAAAATTGTGCTTGCTTGTGAACGAGTATCCTAATTTTTTTACAATGTTTTCGTGGAATCTTTCCACATCCGCGATTCCTGTATGGCTGCGAGGTCTTGTGAAATGTATTATTATGTTTTGCTCTTTCAAATAATCTTTTTAGGTAATGTGTAAAATTTGTGTAAAATGTAGGTAATGTGATTTCTATCTGTCAAATAATACGCCGCACCAAATTTAGAAAATTTGTCAATAACTGTTATAAAGCTATAATTGTTTATGGTGTAAATATCAATATATATGATTTGGTTGATATATGTTGCTGTTTCGGAGAACTGGAATTTAGATTTGATAGGGTTACGGTCATATTTAACGGATTGGCAGACTTTACATTGATTAATGACAATATTGACGAGTTCTAGAAGTTTGGGATAATAAATTTTGTTTTTCAGACTGTTGAAAGTTTCCTGGGTTCCTGAATGCATGCCTTCCTTAATATGTTATAAAGATATTTGCCTTACTGCTTCTACTTCGGTTTTAATGTCTATGGCCCGGTACGAACATCGTACAAATTTGATTGTTGAGTCGTTAGAAAACTGTTCTCTCAATTTTTCTTGCACTGCTTCATACTGATGATCGATAACTTCGAATAAATGGCTGTGATTACTTTTTTGATGTATCTTCTAAATATGTCTAATAGCCTCTCAAAATCGTATTCATCAATAAAAATAATTCGTTTTTTATGAATTTTTTCCATTTCGCATGTTTTATTATTAGTTAAAATTAATTGGGTGCTATACTTATTTACAATGTCTTCCTTTATTGGAATATGGTCCAAAAGCTCTTCATCTGCAGAATGCTTTGTCGCCATGATAACGTCATCTTTTTCTTAAGCATTAAATAAAATTCCTAGATCTGAGCCTAAACTATTTTTGGTTGATTGGTTCGAGCTATTTGTGTCATAATGTTCAATATGACTCAAGAAATCCACTACTTTATTCTGTTTGCCTTTACGATATTCAATTGTGAACCTATATTCTCCTAATTTCAATAGCCATCTCTGATGTCAGGGTCAGAGATATTTCAATCTATATTTAGCCTGTAAATATTTTATTGGCTGATGATCTGTGAAAATTTTAAATTTCGTTCCGTACAAATACGGGCGAAAATAACCTACAGACCATATGATTGCAAGAAATTCTTTCCTCGTCGCAGAATAATTTCTTTCGTGACAGTTCAAAGTTCTCGACGCGAAGCAAACATGGTGGCCTTCTTGTGAAAGAACGGCTCCTATTGCATAGTCAGATGCGTCGGTCGTTATATCAAATGGTTTTTCAAAGTTTTGAAATCGTAAAATAGGATGCGTACTGATCAATACTTTGAGTTTCTCGAAAGCTTCTATAAAAATAGGGTCTTTTGTATTAATTTTAGCATTTTTGGACAAGTGTTTGGTCATGGTTTGCGCAATTTTCGCATAGTCCCTTATATACTTCCGATAATAACCGATTAGTCCTAAAAAAACTTTTAATTTGTCTCTCTGTTTTTGGCAATTGTAATTGTTCTATGACTTTTATCTTCTCAGGATTTGATTTTAACCCTTCCTTGGTTATAAGGTGCCCTAAAAAACTTGTTTCTATTTGTAAGAAGTTGCATTTATCTATCTGCACTTTCAAATTATTGTCTTCTAATGTTTTAAAAATTTCCAATAAGGAATTGATGAGTTTTTGAAGCGATGTACTAAAAATTAGCACGTCGTCGAGGTAAACAACACAAGTTTTATTTATACACTTCCTCAACACATCGTTCATGAAACGCTGAAAACTAGCCGGAGCATTTTCCAGTCCAAACGGCATTCTGACAAACTCATAGAGTCCATGGGGAGTAGCAAATGCTGTTTTGTGGCGATCCTCTTCCTTAACCAGGATCTGATAGTAGCGCTTGGCTAAGTCGATTGTTGAAAAATACTGAGCTCTTCCGAGTTTATCCAAGAGAGAGTCAATATTTGGGAGAGGAAATTTGTCGTCTACCGTAACTTCGTTTAGTTTACGGTAGTATATGACTATTCTAAATTTCCTTTCCCCGGAATTGTCACTCTTTTTAGGGACCACGATCAAGGGACTAGAGTATTTCAAGCTACTCTTTCGGATTATCCGTTGCTCCTCCATGTCAGTGATTTCTTTCCGTACAAAATCTTCATGCCTAGGTAGATAACGATGAAGCCTTGAATTTATCTGAGCATCCGTCGTTGTTTTTATTTCTTGCTGTATTTGCGGAGTGCTCGTCAACAGATCTCCTTGTTTAGAGAAAATTCTTGAAAATTTTTTTACGGCTTTAACAATTTCCCTACATTCTTCTTCGTTCAAATGATCACGTTTAAGACGTTGCAAACAATTGTTTTCAATTTGTTCTAAAGTGAACATTTCATTTATTGAATAAGGGTTATTGATAAATTTTAAAACTTGTCCGTTAAGCGTTATAGTTTTCTCCTTCAAATCTATTAGGGCATCTAGAGTAGTTAATAAGTCTATTCCTATAATAAAATCATATTTCCTACCACTAAGAGACTTTACTATCGATCTTATTCTAGCTCCGGATGGTAAATTAAATTCTATTGGTACATGAGTGTGAACTTCGTATCTGATGAAATCTTTACCTGTAACCATTGCGAATGATTTTGGTTTGATTTCTATATGTTTAAAAGACTTAATGCTATCGTTGATTATCGAAAATGATAACCCTGTGTCAATCAAAGCAACATATTTACAATTATTAAGACTAATTTCAATAAGCGGTAAAGTATCCGAGGCTAGTTTTGAAAAAACATCTCATCCTTATTCATATTATTTATTTCAGGATTAGGTTCCGTCGTAACCTGATTTAAATTCCAATTAGAGCTTGGGGAATTTAGAGGGCCATTCTGAGTTTGATTGCTCTGAATGTTATCAACTTCCATTGGTTCATGTCTGTTCGAACCGAATGCCTTCTAGTCGTTTAAGGAAAATAATTTGTTCTTCTATTCGGACCAGAATTATCAAAATTAAAGTTTCGATTTCGAGAACCTGGTAATTACCTTGAAAGTTGGTTAGAATTATTTTTATGTTGATAGCTGTTTGAAGAATTATTCTTTCGATAATTGTTTTTGTTTCTACCGGAACTATTCTGGAAAGAATTGTTATTATTATTTGATTGTTGATGACGTCTCTTGTCAAAATTTTGTTTCTATTTTTGTCCTTGTTCCAAGTTTTGTGTTCTGTTTGAAGTCCTAGTTTCGTCATATCTTTCATAATTATATTTTGATCTTGAATTTTCTGAACATCAACATTGCTATGTTTCTTGTATTCTGATGTAATACATGAATTTTCATAACGCCTATCTCTCATTACTCTTATTACGTCATCAATATTTTGTATATATTTTATCCAAAAGCACACCTTGTGTTATCTCTTTTGCTGTATTTACTAGCAAAGAGTCAACATTACTTAAATCTATAAATGTGTTATTTCTATAATATATAATAAGTTCATTTTGTTTTTATATTTTATATATTGTAGTTCACACGCTAATTCATTAACATTGTTAACTCTTAAATTACTGATTAATTTGTATATATAGCTGGGCTCCAGGTCTGGTTTTAACGTAGGTTTAATTAGGTGCCAGTTGTCTGGTTCAGGCAAATTAATAATTGTGTTTTTAGCTTCTCCTTGAATTTTTTCAAAAAATATAGTTCTGGTGGCTGTTTTTTTACAAATTTGGGTCACTAATGTTTTTGAGATAAAACTCCATGCTGCTAATGAATGAATTTAAAGACACATCTCCTGTTCCCGTGAAAACTATCTTGTGTCTTAGGTCCTGTAAAACTTGGTCCCTGGGTTCCGTGGGGACTTTTCTGAACACGATTTGCTGCATGGCTGCTGTAAGTCTTTTGATTGAGTCGGTTCTGCTTTGGTTGACGACTAACTCATTCACTATCGCTGCCAACTGCTCTATTTCTGCTTTCCTTTCTCTTAACCTTTCCTGTATTTTTCCTTTTCCTCCATATTGTCTGTTTCGATACTTACTCTTGCCAGGAAATGTATTTGCGCTCTCCTCTCCTTCCTCTGCATCAAACAACAACAACACTTTTTTAATTATGTAATTTTTATATATATATAAGCAGGATCAACTGGCAGGCTAACCAGTCGTTTTAAGGAGACCTCTGCCTACAGGTTCTCAAACTCCTGCTTAGCACTCACGATATTTTAATTTGGTTTTTACTTTAAGTTTATGGTGGGTGTTAATTGTTTCAATTAAACACCACACGATTGTCCGCCGGATTTCACTTAATCATTTTCGATTGTATATGAAGTTTTCGACCGGTTTAAATCGTTTTCAAATTCGCGATAACTGATTTTTAGTTTTTGCGTTAACCCACTGCGCCAGTTTCGTATGTTGCCGAGCGAACGAACAAAAAAATATAAATATTACAAGTCCTACCGCGGACTGTAGAAAAACACTTTTTATTAAGGCGGAATTGTATTTTTATTATAACGAATCTAGATCTACTATCTAGTCGGAGTTACAAATGTTGACTGACTTATTTATCTAATTCGATGAGACGAAGTCATGTTCACCTAGATGCGGATTCTCTAAATCAGGGTCTGCAGTTGTACGATTCGTAACGAACTTTCTCACGATGTGTAATAGGGCGTCATATTTGCCGCCAGGTAATCTTACGTTTTCGCGACCGGATGCCGCCGTATACTTGACTAGCTAGGCTGTGTTTTTTACTAAACTTCGAAGCACATTAGTATTAAAATCACTTTGGGCAAAAATCTATATCAAAAATCTATATATATATATATATATATATATATATATATATATATATATATATATATATATATATATATATATATATATATATATATATATATATATATATATATATATATATATATATATATATATATATATATATATATATATATATATATATATATATATATATATATATATATATATATATATATATATATATATATATGTATATATATCAATATATATCAATATATATATATATATATATATATATATATATATATATATATCAATATATATCAATATATATCAATATATATATATATATATATATATATATATATATATATATATATATATATATATATATATATATATACAGGGTGTCCCATAACGCAACGTCAAGCCGGAAAGGGGTGATAGGGCAGGTGGTGACAGTAATCAGAAAACTATTTAAAAAAAAGTTAGCTGCGTATTTTTTGAGATATTCGCTTTTGAAAAAAAATTGAAAAAATTCGTACCCTGTGACAATCTTTTCACTGCTACATCTACAAAATTTTTTTTTTTTTAATTTTCTTTTTATAATATAACCCCAGATAAATGCTCTTTAAATTACAGCCAAAAATTAAAAAATTACTGTTTTAGTTTTCAGTGAAATAGCACTTCTTTCACCAAAGATGTACTAAAAAATAACTCTTCACCCAACTTCATCTAACCGTACTGAAAAAAAAATGTACTAAGATATTTTGGCAAGTAGCTTTAAAAGATAGTCTACTAAGTCCTAATTCCAAAATGGTATTACACTTGCTTCTTTATTTCTTAATTAAGGAAAAATAACGTTTTTACCTTGGAGAGAACCAATTCCCAGTTAATTGCTATTAGTTATTTGAAATGATTTTAATGCACTTTATTCTTCTTAAAAACCGTTACCTATAGGTCGATGGAAAAATTAGATGCGTAGTTATGTTATTTTGCTATTTGCGTGGCATTATAGTGGATTACGGTCATTTGATAAGTGTGCATTTTTCTAGCAAATAAGAGAATACTCCCGTAGTTCCGTTTATTGAAAGTGTAAAGTGTGAATTCCATAATGCCGTTTAGATATAGTGCACAGGAATATGCTAATATGCACCTAATTTATGGGGAATGCAGATCCAATGCTTCTGCTTCAGCACGACTTTATCGTGAGAGGTACCCAAATGTTGAACGGTATCCAGATCATCGAGTGTTCATAAACGTGCATCGGGCATTTTCAGAGGGTCGCTTGCCCCATCGAATGGCTTGTGCGGGAAGACCTTGGAATCTCTACGAGGACACTGTATTGGAAGCAGTTGAAGAAGAACCGTCAACCTCGGTGCGTGCCATTCAGATGACTACAGGAGTACCCAAGAGCTCAGTTCAGCGAATTCTAAGGAGAAACCAACTTCATCCATACCATGTACAACGTGTACAAAGTCTCCTTCCGCGAGATTACCCGGAGAGAATTCAGTTTTGTCAAACTATGCTGGAGAAGTATAGAGAAAATCCGCGGTTCTTTGACGAAATTCTTTGGACGGATGAGTCAACATTCACCAAGGATGGCTACATGAATCTCCATAATTTGCACGAGTGGCACGTGGAGAATCCGCATCTAATGCGACAGAACAAATCTCAACACCGATTTAAAATAAACATGTGGACGGGCATTCTTAATGGTTCAGTTGTTGGGCCATTTGAGCTTGCGGGGAATTTGAATGCCGAAGTTTATCTGGATATGTTGGAAAACCAATTATCACAACTATTGGACGACGTACCACTGAGGATTTATGGAAACATGTATTTCCAGCATGATGGCTGCCCAGCACATTATGCTCGAAGTGTACGGGAATTTCTCAACAGTGAGTATCCCGAGAGGTGGATAGGACGGGGTGGAACAATTTCGTGGCCAGCTCGTTCACCCGATTTAAATCCTTTGGATTTCTTTTATTGGGGCGCAATAAAGGAAAAAGTCTATTCCACTGAAATACAAAGCTTAGAAGAGCTACGTACTAAAATTAGAAAAGCGGTCGACGAAATAAACTCAAGAAGTTTTGCCCGCCTAATTTCAAGGTCGTTCTTAAGAAGATGCAGAGCCTGCATTGCCGCTGATGGCAAGGATTTCGAACACCTTTTATAAGTAAAGTAAGTAATTTCTGTTCAATAATTGATTTCTAATTTCAACTTATATCAAATAGTGCGAAAACAAACTTAGGATGTCGGACTGTTAGAAAATTTATATTCATCTCAATTAAGTCATTAAGAAGCAAGTGTAATACCATTTTGGAATTAGGACTTAGTAGACTATCTTTTAAAGCTACTTGCCAAAATATCTTAGTACATTTTTTTTTCAGTACGGTTAGATGAAGTTGGGTGAAGAGTTATTTTTTAGTACATCTTTGGTGAAAGAAGTGCTATTTCACTGAAAACTAAAACAGTAATTTTTTAATTTTTGGCTGTAATTTAAAGAGCATTTATCTGGGGTTATATTATAAAAAGAAAATTAAAAAAAAAAAAATTTTTGTAGATGTAGCAGTGAAAAGATTGTCACAGGGTACGCATTTTTTCAATTTTTTTTCAAAAGCGAATATCTCAAAAAATACGCAGCTAAATTTTTTTTAAATAGTTTTCTGATTACTGTCACCACCTGCCCTATCACCCCTTTCCGGCTTGACGTTGCGTTATGGGACACCCTGTATATATATATATATATATCAATATATATATATATATATATATATATATATATATCAATATATATATATATATATATATATATATATATATACATATATATATATATATATATATATATATATATATATATATATATATATATATATATATATATATATATATATATATATATATATCAATATATATATATATATATATATATATATATATATATATATATATCAATATATATATATATATATATATATATATATATATATATATATATATATCAATATATATATATATATATATATATATATATATATATATATATCAATATATATATATATATATATATATATATATATATATATATATATATCAATATATATATATATATATATATATATATATATATATATATATATATATATATATATATATCAATATATATATATATATATATATATATATATATATATATATATATATATATATATATATATATATATATATCAATATATATCAATATATATATATATATATATATATATATATATATATATATCAATATATATATATATATATATATATATATATATATATATATATATATATATATATATATATATATATATTACTGTGGGCAAAAAATAGTAAGACTTTTTAATTTAAATTTCGCGCGGAAATCCATTCGTCGAAAATTTTTTTTCTACGTTGGTTGACTGTCAGTAAAATCTGTGCCAAATATCACATCAAAGTAATAATTAGTGCTGGATTTCCTTTCTAGCCTTGAAAGTGATCGAACGTGTTTATAGACAGCAGCTCAGTGTACGTAACGGTATTTCCTACAAAGCTCAAATTACTCTGTTTCAAGTGTACATATCTAGTAATATCATCAGTGCATTTGTAAAATAATCTCGCGAAGACGGGTGTTCAGTTTTTCACCTAAAGGTGATGCCATCGCATCGAAAATGCGCAAAAAAGACAATGAGCCAGCAGCAGCTGGCACTTCAAGTACTAATTACTTTGCGCCATTGAGCCAAATTATGGACTTAGAAGAACCAAAAGCCGCTGAGGCGAGCCCTAGAAAAATGCCGCCTATTACTATTGTGGGTTTGACCCGCAAAGAGATTTAAGACGTTTCAAAATCTCTTTCAGTGAAGGATTACGCTTTAAAATTCACTAGCATTGGGACGAAAGTCAGTGCATTAAATGAAGAAAAATGTACGACTCTTCGCAAACAGCTTACTGACATGGATATCAGGTTTTTTACGCATGATATTATGGGCCGACGCACATTTAAAATAGTTCTAACTGGTATCGACACTGTTCCAAACCAAGCGGTTGCGGATGAGCTTAAAGCTCAAAATAATGAATGCTTGGATGTCAAGCAATTGCCGATACGATCACCAAGATACGGCGACCAGGCGACATACATTTTATCGTTCATGCGTGGATTCATTAAACTAAATGATCTCCAGAAAAAGGTTAGATATCTATTTCATTGTGCAGTGACTTTTAGTCACTACAAAAAGAAGAGAAGCGGCCCCATACGCTGCTTTAATTGCCACTCTAGGTTATGCAAGCAACGGCTGCAACATAAAAACGGTTTGTAATTTGTGCACTGGGCACCATAAAACATCTGATTGCCCTTCCCGGGATGATCCTAGTGCTAAACGAAAGTTTGCCAACTGTTCGAGGCCACATGCCTCCAGTTTTTCGGAGTGCCCTAGCAAATTCGAATTTTTAAATTTGCAATCTCGGATTCGATCGAGAAATATGAAGAAAACTAATCTCCGCAACGTGAGTCCAAACCTGCTAAGCCCATCTTTATTTCGACATCGCACCAACACTCAAGCTAATCTTGATCGAGGGGTACCGAACTCAAGAGAAACGTTTTCGAGCATTCTACGTAACACGAATGCACAGTCCTCGCAAGCAGGAAACCAGTTATTCACTATGCCTGAAATACTCGCCTTGACAAATGAGCTTCTCACTAAATTGAAAAGCTGCACGTCAAGAGAGGAACAATTTCTCGTCATTACAGAGCTAGCCAGTAAGTACATTTATGGAAATGTCAAATAGTTTAACTTTGCAATGTTGTTTTTGGAATGCGCAAAGCATTTGTTCCGTACATAAGAGGCTTGAGTTTTTCTTTTTCTTGAATGCTCGCAATGTCGACTGTGCTATTGTAACTGAAGCATGGTTGAAGGAAGGAAATTCTCTTTTCGATCCAAATTATTTTGTCTACAGAACTGACAGGCAAGAAAATAGAGGTGATGGTGTAGCACTAGTGGTAAAAAAATATCATTTATAGCGAAAAACCACCATTAAAAACTAATATTTTTGAAACAGTTCAGTTGGAATTGGAGATAGGAAGTAATAGTTTAATGTTGATCGGAGCATATTTTCCTGGTGGTAATTGTGACCAAAATAAAGAAAAACTATTTTTGAAAGATCTCGATACATTCAACAGGCTTCCGAACAACTTTTTAATAGCCGGAGACTTTAATTGTCGACATCCCGATTGGAATTGTTTGAGGCAAAATCGCTGGGGCTTGTTATTACGCAACAAATTAGTCACTAGTCAGTTTGATGTACTATTTTCTCCAACTCCTACTTATTTTCCTAAATCTACTAGAGGAAACCCTTCAACTCTAGACATAATCCTGACTAATTATGGTCAGAACGTCACCCCACCTTTCACTATTACAGCATTACCATCTGATCATCTACCGGTTATGTTCAGCATAAGAGACCAACCAGTCACTGAGTGTGTTCCAAAAAAGTACGTGTTCCGAAAAGCCAACTAGGCCAACACAGTGCCTTACAAATCAAAATCAAACTCTTTCTGATTTTTCCACAAAACACGATATAGATAACCACGTAAAAAATTTTAATAAAATTCTTTTCGAAGCCGCTGAGCAATCGATTCCCAAGATCACAAATGATAGACCGGACTCACTAAAGCTTACTCCTGTCATTATAGCACTAATTGCACAACGGAATGCAGTCCGTCGCTTGTGGCAGAGAACCAGGCAACCAATGTATAAAAGAGAATTTAATCGGCTCAAGAGCAACATAATCAAAGAAATTTATGAGCTAAAGAACAAATATTGGAAAGATAAACTCTCTTCTCTCAAAAAAGGTTCCAGACCATTTTGGAACGTGTCAAAAGCGCTGAAAAAACGTAGCAACTATATCCCTCCTATCCAAGTTAACCAGGTGCTTCTCATATCAAATAATGAAAAAGTCAAAGCTTTTGGCAACCATTTCGCTAGGCAACATTTAATAACTTTTAACATGAGCGACAATGAGACAGAACGAATGATAAATTCAAGAATCGAGAGGATCAAATAGTCTCGCATTGACCCTCCTTTCATCACTTTAAAAACTATTCTTTCGACCATTAATTCGTTCAAAAATAAAATTTCAACTGGGCCGGACAAAATACCATTTTGCTTTCTCAAAAATATGCACAAAACAACTGCAATATATCTCTGCCACATTATAAATGCGTCCATACGCTTATCATACTTTCCTCATCTTTGGAAAAATGCATCAATAATATGCATACACAAACCAGGCAAAGCTAAGTCTGAATTGAGACTCTGATTGAGGCTACAGACCAATAAGCCTTCTCAGTACTGTGGCGAAAGTTTTCGAAAAAGTATTAAAAGAACGCATTACAAATTTTATCACGAATAATAATATTCTGGCAGACGAACAATTTGGTTTCAGGAAGCACCATAGCCCCGTCCATCAAATTGTACGGGTCAAAAATATTGTACAATCGAATTTCAGGACAAGGAAATCGATGGGTATGGTTATTCTTGACATTGAAAAAGCTTTTGATTCCGTCTGGCACAATCGATTGGTGTATAAAATGTATAGACCTGGGTTTCCGATATATCTGTGCAAAATAGTTCTTGATTTTTTAAGCGGCAGAAAATTTCAAGTAACCCTAAACGGTTCCACATCTGAGAAGTTTCTCATTCCCGCAGGATTGCCACAGGGGTCGGTCATCAGCCCTACTCTCTTTAACATTTTTATAAGTGATATCCCAAAGCCTCCAAATTGCGAAATCGGACTTTTCGCGGACGATATGGTCATACTTTGTAGCTCAAAATATCTTAGTGAAATATCAAACTTCATAGCAGATGCATTCAAAATATTAACAACTTACTTTTCTAAATGGAAAATTCGCGCTAGTGCAAACAAAACGGAAGCGCTATTCTTCACAAGAATCCGCAAATCTGAACTAAGGCCATCCAGCCCTTTAGTGCCTAATAACTGTAGAAAGGATTGGAACAATTGCACTATAAAATACTTAGGGGTTGTTCTAGATAAAAAAATGACTTTCCAAGCAAATATTGAGACTGCTATTAAAAAATGTGACAAGCTTATTAAAATTCTTTATCCTCTAATTCATAGAAGATCGACGCTGTTATCGGAAAATAAGCTCTAACTTTATAAGACTATCTTTCAGCCAGTACTTTTATACGCTGCAGCCGCATGGTGCACTTGTGCCAAATCGCACATAAAGAAGTTGCAAACCAAGCAGAATAAAATATTAAAAATGATGTTAAATCTACCATTTTATTTTTCCACGTCCGCTCTCCACCGCCTCTCAAAAATCAGCTATATTAACACAAAAATTGAAGCATGTAAAGAAACATTTGAAACTTCTTGCCGGTTGGCACAAAATCCTTTATTATCAAGATTATTAGAGAACTAAAACTTTCCTTCGTCTATGTTTTTCGGATATATAATTTGGAGATAATAACAGTCAAATCACATTTTGCTAAGTTAGTTAAGTTAGGTTATGTTTTATTTTAAAAAAAATGTATAAGAGGTTTTTCTTTCCCAGTTTCCTCTTGCTAATGAAATCAAGTCTGATTAGGTAATCATATTATATAAAAATTTTCTTTTATTAAAAACAAGGTACTAACGTATTTATAGTTGCAAGAGCTATTGCTCAATCTCTTAAATAATTTGTGAAATTAATAGGAACAGTTGTAAATATTACGGTTGAATAAAATACATACATACATACATAATCATTAGTGTTTAGAATACGCTTGTCTTTCTGAAGTACAAAAAGTGCATTCGGCGATTTTTATAATGAGTGAAATTATTCAACAAAGAAGTTCCATTAAATTTTGTGTGAGGAATCAAATTTCTGGTGCCGAAACATTCAGAATGTCGCAAAAGGCCTTCGGTGATAATTGTATGTCGCGAGCAAGTGCTTTTGATTGGTACATATTATTCAAAGAAGGTCAACATCAACTGATGATCAACACGTCAATAAAATCAAGGAATTGGTGCTCGAGAATCGACGGTTA
Organism: Nemotelus pantherinus; assembly: GCA_963978885.1. Classification (NCBI taxonomy): domain Eukaryota; kingdom Metazoa; phylum Arthropoda; class Insecta; order Diptera; family Stratiomyidae; genus Nemotelus; species Nemotelus pantherinus. The sequence goes on from OZ022264.1 coordinate 186,346,671, forward strand.
ACTGTCAGAGACCTTACTGATATCGTTGGAATATCGGAAGGATCAATGAAAAACATTTTAAAAGATCATTTGGGCCTAAAAAAGTGAAAGCACGATTGGTTCCAAAATCACTCAATTTTCTTGAAAAACAGCGTCGCGTTGACGTCTGTCAAACAATGCTTTCCGACTACCAGGATGTCATGAAACATATTATAACTGGCGACGAGCTTGGATCTACGCTTACGACCCGGAAACTGACGATCAATCGGCCGAATATCGTGCCAAAGGTGAGCCGAAGCCGAAAAAATCACGTCAAAGCAAGTCAAAAATCAAGGTCTTCTTGACAGTTTTCTTCGATCATCGAGGAGTGATGCACTCCGAATTCCTTCCTACCGGCCAAACTGTAAACAAGGAATACTATTTGAGTGTTATGCGTCGTTTGCGCGAAGCGATTCGTAAAAAGAGGCCGGAATTATGGGCCGACAACTCTTGGTTTTTGCACCACGACAATGCACCGTCGCATACCGCATTGATTCTTCGTGAGTTTCTCGCCAAAAATTCAACCAATATCGTTCCACAACCACCGTATTCGTCTGATTTAGCTCCGTGTGACTTTTGGCTGTTCAGTAAACTCAAGCGACCGCTCCGGGGAAACCGTTTTGAGTCAATTGAAGACATTAAACGTGAATCGCTACGCGCATTGAAGGCTATTCCGGAAATTGAATTTAACAACTGTTACGAGGATTGGAAAAAACGTTGGCATAAGTGTATTGCGACCGGGGGGACTACTTTGAGCGGGACGAAATAGATTTGGCAGAATGAGTAAGAATTTTAAAATTATGAACAAAGTCTTACTATTTTTTGCCCACAGTAGTATATATATATATATATATATATATATATATATATATATATATATATATATATATATATATATATATATATATATATATATATATATATATATATATATATATATATATATATATATAAATATATATAAATATATATACATATATATAAATATATATACATATATATATATATATATATATATATATATATATATATATATACATATATATAAATATATATGTATATATATATATATATATATATATATATATATATATATGTATATATATATATATATATATATATATATATATATATATATATATATATGTATATATATATATATATATATATATATATATATATATATATATATATATATATATATATATATATATATATATATATATATATATATATATATATATATTTATAGATATATATACACTTAAAATATTAAGTGTATTCATGGCCAGTAAGTTAAGTCGATTAATGTAAGGAGGCAAGTGAAGAGGATCTGACCAAGCAAATTCACGCAAACAAAACTGAAGAAATTTTTTCTGAATGGACTCGATACGGTCCACATAAACCTGCTGATAAGGCGCCCAAACTATACACGCATATTCAAGTATTGGTCTTACTAACGCACAAAAAAGAATCTTAGTAAGATGTATGTCATGAAACTCTTTGGATCGCCTCCTCACAAAACCCAAGGTAGATGAAGCTTTAAATAAGATGGCGTTAATATGATCGTCAAAAGTAAAAGAATTGTTTAGAAGTACTCCTAAATCGAGTACTTCGTCAGAATACCTTAAGGGAATACTATTCAAAGAGTATTAAAAGCTCAACGGATTAATTTTACGCGTGTACGAAACTACGGTACACTTGTCAATATTAATTACTAATTTATTAAGGTCACACCAGGTCGTTAGGTTATTAAAGTCAGCTTGAAGTTCCAAGCAGTCGTGAATATTAGAGATACCTTTTCAAAGATCTTGGTGTCATCAGCATTTAGTAAAATTGATGAATGTTTCAGGACAGATGGTAGTTCATTTATGTATAAAAGAAAAAGTAGAGGTCCTAAGTGACTACCTTGAGGAACACCAGCAATTTCAGACGATAGGGCGCCACGGAAGGATACGCATTGAGTACGACATTCCAAATAAGATGCTATCCAGGAAATAAATAGCTGAGGAAAGTTAAACGAGGACAATTTACACAGTAAAATGGAATGATTCAGCTTATCAAAAGCCTTCGTGAAGTCAGTGTAAATACAGTCTACCTGAAATCCTGCCTCGATTGATGGGATAACAATGTTGGAAAACTCAAGCAGGTTGGTAGTTGTGGATTTGCCTTTCAAGAAACAATGTTGGAAAGGAGATAATATGGATTTACTATGAAACGCCACAACATTGCTGATTATCGCTTCAAATAGTTTAGCAACACATGGAAGTTTTGCGATGGGACGATAATTGCCTACAACATTTCTATCGCCTTTTTTATGAATAGGTGTAGCAATTGCGTATTTCCAACCACTAGGAAAAAGAACGGTCACCTCCAAGTCGCCTGCTCCAATCAAACATCCAAGGAGTGGCTCACACAGAACGTTCTTAAATTGGGTACTGGCAGTCGGCCCAAATTTACCATTTTGGACTCCGACCTAGCCAAACCCTATTATGTCAGTTGTTGGATCCCTGGTCCTCGCAAGAGTGCAGGTGACATCACTGGCATGTTCGGCAAACTGAATCCGGGCATCGATGCGAAACACTGGATCATCAAGTACATGAATCCCAGGAAGAATCCCACCACTGGTGAAGATGGTTTCAACCTGGTGATCGTACTTGACCAGAGAAGTTTCTCGATGCTAAGAGACAGGTACCGGATGGTGCTGAGCTACTTCTTGTATGCGGTTAAATTTAACCAAATCAGGAAGTGGTGAGGCACGAACTTTTGTGACTGTCTATGGACAGATCGCCAGAGCAAAACGCAGAGATCCATTGGAAATTCTCTCCTATAGAGTTTCTTTCACTGAGGTCACGCGGACATTGTCTAAGGGTCCCTGCAAAGGGATCCAAAGATTTAAACTCCGGACATTTCTGTGCCTAAAGGTATAAGATATGTCCAGATCAACTTGCGGCGTGCTATCTTTTGAGCGAAAAATTGACAAAACTGCAAGTCTCCCCCTACATTGCACTTGTACAGGAACTGTGGGTTCGAGGCGGTAGGATCTACGGACTTAGTCTACGGACAACCACGGGGGCCAAGATCTTTTATGATGAAAGGTCAATACGGCCGAGGACTTGTGTTCTGGTTTCCAATCTGCTTGATGCCACCATGCTCAGACAGATTTCAAGACCGGACCTGTCAGCGGTCGTCGTACAACACCGAGAAAATGGTAGGCTTAAGCGCACGATCGTTGCCTCAGCTTACTTTCCCTTTGACTCCTCACTCCCGCCGCCGCTACAGGAGTTAAAGGACCTGGTCTTGTACGCTGAATCGGAGAGACTTGAACTTGTGGTGGGCTGCGATGCCAACTCCCAGCATACCAGCTGGGGCAGCAAAAAATGTAACGCCAGGGGTAAAAGTCTCTTTGATTTTATAACTTCTGCCGGGCTGATGATTTTAAACACTGGGACTACTCCCACATTTGTCACCCCAAACAGAAGGGCGGTCATTGATGTATCGCTATGTTCATCTGGAATAGTTGGATCAATGACTGGATGGAATGTATCAGATGAGGATTCACTCTCTGATCATCGCTACCTGGTGTTCTCTTTAGCCACGGATCTAACACCCGTGGTGGAAAGAGAAACCCAAGAAACACTGATTGGCCTACGTTCAATCGGCTTCTTGCAGACAGAGCGCGTCCTAGTGGTAGGATAAAATCGCCAAAGTCAATAGAATCCCGGTTGAGCACTCTGAATAGAGACCTAATGAGTAGCTATGAAGAGGCCTGCCCGATCAGTAAGAGCAGATGTGGCAAGACGGTTCCCTGGTGGAATCGGGAACTGCAGAAGCTAAGGAAAAGTACCAGGAAAATTCTCAACAGAGCTTGTAAGAGCAACAATGAGGATGACTGGATCGCCTACAGAACTTGGCAGAGAACGTATAAGAAGCTAGTGAAGACCTCTAAGAGGGAATCATTTAGATCTTACTGTGAGAGACTGGAAGGCGCACGGGAGACGTCTAGGCTTTGCAAGGTTCTAGAGAAGGATCAATCAGCTAAGCTAGACTCTCTAAAACGCTCGGATGGTGATTTTACCAAGTCCAAAAAGGAGTCTTTGCAGACTTTACTTGGGACTCACTTCCCGGGAGCTCCGGTGATTGAGTCGCAGAAGGCAAATGCGCCTGTGACCGAAATCTCTGCTCTTCGCAGCAGTAGGAAGTGCTGGTACACAACTAGATTTGTGGTCACCAGTGAAAAGGTCAGGGATGCAATCATGTCTTTTGAAAATTTCAAATCGCCGGGCCTGGATGGTATCTATCCGGTTATGCTTAGGGAGGGAATTGACCACTTGGGGGGCAGACCTGAGAGAAATCTTCTGGGCATGCCTTTCCTTGGGGTATGTTCCGTCACCTTGGCGAGAGGTTAAGGTAGTTTTTATACCTAAACCGGGGAGAGATGACTATTCCGATCCAAGGAACTTTAGACCGATCAGCTTAACTTCGTTTATGTTGAAATGCCTAGAGAGACTTGTCGAACGACACATACGTACTACGGCGCTTAGGTTAAACCCTTTGAATGATGAGCAACATGCGTACCAGCGAGGAAAATCATGCGAGTCGGCCCTTCATTCTTTGGTGGCCAGAGTTGAGGGAGCGATCTCCAATGGTGAGTATGCGTTGGGGGTATTTGTGGACATTGAAGGGGCCTTTGATTGCGCGCCCTTCGTGGAACTATGTGATGCTGCGAAAGGTCATGGCGTGGATGATGTCTTAGTTACGTGGATTCATGCCATGCTGACGTAGAGATGGTTGCTGGCGGAAGCTGGATCCGATTGCTACTTAAGAACAGAGGCGACAAATGGATGCCCTCAAGGGGGCGTCCTATCACCGCTCCTGTGGAGTATGCTGGTCGACTCCCTGCTTAACGAACTGCAACAAGAAAGGCTGCACGCACAAGCTTATGCTGATGACGTGGCCGCACTGGCTGTCGGTAAAGATCTGAATGTGGTATGTAGAAATACACAGCGTGCATTGGATCTGATTGGCAGCTGGTGTTCGAGGCACGGCCTAACAGTGAATCCTGGTAAGACGAAACTTGTTTTGTTTACCAGGAAAAGAAAACTGAGAGGACTAGTGCTTCCAAACATGAAGGGTGTAACACTTCAACTTTCAGATGAAGTCAAATATCTTGGAGTAATCTTGGACAAAAAACTTCTGTGGAAGAAACATGTGGAAGTGAAGCTTACTCGTGCTATAAAAGCTTTCGGGCAGTGCAAGAGAGCTTTTGCTACCACATGGGGTCTAAAGCCTCGTGTAGTGATGTGGATCTACACAGCAATAATTAGGCCGATGTTCACGTACGCATCGGTGGTGTGGTGGACTATCGTGAGGCTATTGTATGCTCGGAAAAATATAGCCACGCTGCAAAGGACGGTGTGCCTGGGTATCTGTGGTGCCATGAGCACTACTCCGGGTGCGGCCCTTGATGCGCTTCTCAATCTGCCTCCTCTCGACATTCAAGTTCAGAGTGTGGCGATGAGCTCTGCCCATAGACTAGCTCAGCTTGGCTTATGGGTAGGTGAAGATGATGTGGGGCACTGCTCTATTAGGAGTTCGATGTGTGAGATCACTCCGATTCTCACGATGCCTTCGGAAGCTCGGGTGCCCTTCCTCGACTTCAGAAGAAGGTACGAAGTAATTCACTTAAGCAGAAGTAACTGGGATGATCCAGATCTGTGTACGAGGGGATATTCGGAGATCTTCTTCACGGACGGCTCGAGGTCAGATAGTAGATATGGAGCTGGTGTCTATCTACATTCATCGAATGGCAGATGGGCTTTCTCTCTTGGAGAGCACGCTTCGGTTTTTCAAGCAGAAATATTTGCTATCCTGAGAGCTGCCTGTTGGGCAATTGAAGAAAGATGGAGGGGAAAGAGCATTGCTATTTGCAGTGACAGTCAAGCTGCACTGATGGCGCTGCGCAGACCCCTGACAATCTCGAAAATTGTCCAAGAGTGCAGAGCACGATTGAACTCTGTCGCCAGATTCAATAGGGTGCATCTGCTCTGGGTACCGGGGCACTGTGGTGTTGAGGGGAATGAAATTGCTGACGTCATTGCGAAGCAAGGTTCGGGACTTCCACTACGGGGCCCTGAACCCGCCTTGGGTGTGCCGACCGCATATGCACGTGCCATTATTCGAAAGTGGGTAGATGATGCTCACAAAGATAGATGGACGGCTGCCGGTGTGGCCAGGCACACGAAGGTATTCCTTTCAGAACCCAACCATGTGACTGCGGGATTCTTGCTCAATAAGAGCAGGAAAGTTTGCAGGGCCATGGTGGGTATTCTGACTGGACACAACTGCCTAGGAGGACATATGTACCGAATAGATGTTGCACAGGATGACCTCTGTTCATCCTGTCTAGAAGAGGCTGACTCTGCGGAGCATTTGCTCTGTGAATGCCCAGCGTTTGCGCGTCTCAGATATCAATGCTTTGGCTGGGATATTGCACGCATGCAGACGATAGCCTCTTTTCCCCTATCAGTGATCCTAGACTTTATCAAGAAGTCTGGGAAACTATGGTAGGCAGGGGGTAATGAGTACAATGGGTCCTTTGGCCTGCGTGCTTAGAGGTGCCAATGCGCCTCTCCCCCAACTCACACACACACACACACACACACCGAGCGACAGAGAAAGGTTAAATAGGTAGGCAAGGATAGGAGACAGGGAGGAGATACAATATTTTAAGATAGCGCTAGGAATGCCGTCAGGGCCTGGTGTCAAATTATTGTCCAACTTCCTAGAAAACGTTAAAATGGTATCTTCGTCTATAAACAAGTCTTTCATTACCAAAGAAGAAGTTGGGATCATTGTCAAGTTGTCATTATAGTTATTACTATTAGTAGAAGGTTCCGTATTATATGCGGTACGGAAATGATTAGCGAAAATATTGCTAATAGTCGTCTGAGTTAAACGTGCTGGGATACCCATCATGGTATCTCTTGGAATTAATAAAATTCCCAAAACCTTCTAGGCTGCTGTTGAAAAGTAGAATTAAGATTTCTAAGGTGAATTTGGTAAGAACTTTCGACCTCGGAGTGATAAATATTCTTCAACTCTACAAAAACCAAAAAGTCAGAAACAGAACGAGTCGAGCAATATCTTTTCCAAGCTTTAGATTTTAAATTTTTTATATGGCATATTGCCTTCGACTTCCATGGAACTTTATTGCAATTGTTAGGGAAAGAGGCTGGTAAAAACTGGGTATAGCGTCCAAAAAGAATTGAATGAAAATTGTACACTGCCTTATTAATGTCTTTTTCTAACAACACAGTGGACCAATCCTTGCAATGAGATCATTTAGTACATCCAAGTCGACTTTCTTAAAGTTAAATTGACACGGTGAGTTACGTAAAGGAGTGCTTAGAGATGTATTGATTTCGTAGATGATTAGAACTGGCTCATGATGTGTTGAATCGCAGAGAGATGATGGACAGTGCTTGACCTCGGACGGGTAGGCGTTTGAAGTAAAAACTAGATCCAATAATCTTCCATGACTGTTCAAAATGCTGTTTACTTGGTTTAAAACGCACGCAAGCATTGCGTTTATAAACTCCTCGGCATATGGGCGATTACCAGGAGAAAAGGTTGGGGCTAATGTGAAGCCGTCGTCAGATAAGTTCCAAGATATATATATATATATATATATATATATATATATATATATATATATATATATATATATATATATTATATATATATATATATATATATATATATATATATATATATTATATATATATATATATATATATATATATATATATATATATATTATATATATATATATATATATATATATATATATATATATATATATATATATATATATATATATATATTATATATATATATATATATATATATATATATATATATATATATTATATATATATATATATATATATATATATATATATATATATATATATATATATATATATATATATATAAATATATATATATATATATATATATATATATATATATATATATATATATATATATATATATATATATATACATATATATATTGTTGTGTACACTAAAACCACACTGACGTTTCGACACTTGTCGAAATGTCATATACACAGATAGCGACTAGAGCGCCCTAATTGCACGCGGTGGTAAATCCTCCGAACTATATTAAATTATTTTGATTCCCGCAAATTTTTGAATTTGTGATAACTGTACTATTATAGTTATAAAAGCTCGGAATGGTTAACAATAAAGAACATTCTGTACTGGTAAGCCAAACTATAAGCGGCGACCAGATTGGGAAAAGAATAGTTTTTTTCTTTTTCAAAAGGTAAGACTCGCTTGACTTAGCGTAGCGGCGACAGGCTCGCCAAAGCCAAGTCACAGCAGAGTCGATTAAAGAGAAAAAGTAGACTGTACTTTTTTTGCATAGCGGCGACAGGTTCGCCAAAGCAAAAGCAAATAGTAGTCTGAATTTGTTTTCTGGCTCCAAGAGCTAAATTGTAGCCAGTTACCAGTGTCCACTATATTACTGACACATCACATGGCGATCCTCAAACGTACAATCCTGGGAATCAAGATCAAGTCGCTTACGGCCCTGTGAGCGACAATATTTTGCAATTGGATATTTGCAAATTATTGAAAAGACGATTCTGCAGCCTACATTCCTGTGAATCAGAATCCTGCACTTTTCGAGAGCATCAACTCAACAACAATTCGACATGGACAACATTTGCATACATATTTTCGAAAATTTCGAGCGAAGCATATATCGAGTACTGGAACGACAACGAGTCTTGGAGGATCGCGAAAACTATAAACATTTAGAAAGAAAGATCAATTAAAAATTATAGCTAGAAATTAACAAAACTTCAAAGCCAAGCAATGTTATATTGCAAATAATATACAAAATGGGAATTTTTCAATAAACAATACACAATAAAAGCTTGAAATACTCGAAAATAAAATTAATTTCAAAAAGTATAGAATTCAGTTGTTCAAATTAGAATATATAAAATTATTGTTACATAAAAAAAACATGACACTGAAAACAAATCTATATGATGTAGTCAATTGTATAAAACCTAGAATATGTAAAACATACTATCAAACAATATGTTTAAATTAAAATTGAAAGAAATGAAATTAAGTTAAATAGATTTCACCAACGAAATAAAATGGTTTTCATAGACAAGAAGAGGAATTCAAACTGATCTGATTAATTGGCAATAAATCACATAAAGTAGAATAATGAAAAAAATGTACATGGTCCGTGGTATAACAAACAAGTACGAATGGAAGTAAAATAGATTTTCTTTGAAAGAGTCTCATAGCGTGATTTTTGAAAAATGTAGCTGAATGCTATTTTTTTTTTAAATTTTGAAAATGAGAAGATGAGTAACTTTGATGTTGAGCTTGCATTAGAATGCATACCAGTTTTCAATGGTAGTGCAAAACAATTAGATTCCTTT
>OZ022264.1:186361182-186366182 GCA_963978885.1 Nemotelus pantherinus
ACAATAATTTGATTGGGCCTTTTAGGCTCCCCGCCTACCCTAAATAGTACCAGCTACTCGCATATTTTAACACATGATCTGCTGGACGTATTGGAAGATATTCCTCTGCAACGATTGGTTTCCATGTTTTACCAACACGATGGTGCTCCAGCTCATTACGGCCGACCAGTCATAGATTGGTTGAATTCCAACTATCCCAAAAGCTGGATCGGTAGAAATGGACCAGTACACTGGCCTGCGAGGTCTCCTGATCCGACTGTAATGTATTTTTTTGTATGGCGACGGATGAAGGACCTTGTGTACGCAATGGAAGTATCCACTTTAGAAGAACTAAATACCAGGATCGATGATGCTGCAACAGAAGTGAGGCAACATCTGAGAGACATGAATATGAAAAGAACGCTTGCCAAACGAGCTTTGGCATGTATTCAAAATTAAGTTGGCAATTTTAAACACTTCCTGTAGATTAAAAACTTTGAAACAAAGCATAAAAACCATTATTAAATACTTTCAATTCAAGAAAAAAGTGTAGATCGACAACGAGGGCCACTTTATGGCATATTTAGTTTTTCAGCAATATTCAGTTTCGCTTAATACTTGTGAAATGGTAGAATCTAAGCCATTGGAATGTATGCAACTTTTGTAGCCAGTAATATGGCTTATCAAAAAATTTAAATGAAAATGGCACATTATAATGAGGTTTTCTAAGGAAAACGACCTGGAACACAGAATTTTCGGGGTTAAAATTAAAAAATTTTGTGTTTCGAAGAAAATATCTCAAACTCGGTACAACTGCAATCAAGTGCAATACATTAAATATAAGGTAATTTAATTGTCTAATAAACGCGGTATAAAACTTTGAGTTGTGATAATTATTTTTCAAGATATAACGATTCAAGTGAGTCAGGGTACCGGTCCGAACAAGTTTTTTTGAACACCCTGTAACTCCGTAGGTTTTGAAATCCGGACCATCCTGTACAACGATTTTTTACTCAAAATATGTCAAAGAACGCCTCCTTAAAATAGTGTTCATTTAGTACCAAACACCCTGTATATATATATATATAAATATGTATATATATATATATATATATATATATACATATTTATATATATATATATATATATATTATATATATATATATATATATAAATATATATATGTACATATATATTATATATTATATATATTATTACCAGTGTCCACTATATTACTGACACATCACAACATATATATATATATATATATATATATATATATATATATATATATATATATATATATATATATATATATATACATATATATATATATATATATATATATATATATACATATATATATATATATATATATATATATATATATATATATATATATACATATATATATATATATATATATATATATATATATATATATATATATATATATATATATATATATATATATATATAGATATATATATATATATATATATATATGTATATATATTATATATATGCATATATATATATATATATATATATATATATATATATATATATATATATATATATATATATATATATATATATATATATATATATATATATTAATAATAGCATCAAATTATATGAAATTGTAATGTGATATATATGTATATATATGATATATATGTATATATATATTGATATATATATATATATATATATATAAATATTATATATATATATATATATATATACATATATATAATATATATATATATATATATATATATATATATATATATATGTATATATTTATATATATATAAATATATATATATGTATATATATATATATATATATATATACATATATATATATATATATATATATATATATATATATCACTGATATGTATATATATATCAGCAAAATGATTAATAGAGATAATCTCTGGTGTGGCCGATTCGATTGAGCTGAAATTTTCGGAGAACGTAGATGTTTATAACAGGGTGGTCCATGACTTGCTAAAATTCAGATATCCTAACCCTTTTGGCGGCGGCGAGCGTTTTAGTGAATTTTCAGGTACTCCTTTATATGGTGGTTATTAGATATCAGCGAAATGAACTATTTGGAAAACAAATTGAAAGAATAAGAATGGACGAGTCAGCTGAGAGACGTCATTAGCAATCTCTATTGAGTCCTTTTATTGAATAAGGTACTGGAATTCTCCATTTGCATTCGAGTTTGTCATATCAGAGTTACCATCAGATACTACTAGAGAAGTGTCACCTGGTCGATCTCTTCATTAGAAACCCAATTTGAAGCAACAGCATTGTGGGAGTGGAATCACTATGTTATATATACGCGAAAGATTTTATATACTAGCACTCCAACAAAGAAAGGGGAAATACGGAAAAGCCATTTATGGTAAACTTGCTTCTTGAAAGAGTTATTCCCCCACATGTATTTGAAAATACAGGAACAGAACTATGTGTGCCCTCTTAAGTAATACAAGCGGATTGAAAATTTCAAAATCATTGAGAGTATATATCGTTGACTTTGGATGATTCAGCTTGGCAATTGGTCTAATTTGGTGGGTTCAGCCAAAATCTTAAAACAAAAGTGGGAAAACCTTAAAGTTAAATTTGAAAAAACTTTAGCACAAAAAAGTATAAAATGGCTACACAATCTACCAGTGGCAAGGAGTCGGTAACTTAGCTCGCTAACGCGTCAGTCAGAAGCAGCGATCTACTGCCTGTGGGTTCGAACCGCGCCATGCTCATGGCTATACTTGTTCATCTTGTGTTGTTATAACAGTCCGCGACTGGGCATAATACAAGCGCTCCATTAATTAAGTGCCACATTAAAGCTTTAGTAGCGACTAGGCATAACACTAGCGCTTTAAAAGATAAGAAATAAATGTGGCACTTAAAAGAATAATCCCACATGTGTCTCACTACCGCCATCGCTAAGCATTCGCTTCAATGGGCTAACCCTTGAGCTTTGGCATTATCATAAAAAAAACCAATTATAGTGGATTATTTGAAGCTACTGTGGGATGCTTAAAACGATTTGCAAATCGATGTCTGGCAATGCTGATGGCTACGATAGCTAACACCTACTAATTTTATTGCTCAGCGAGGCCTCATTGCTTCACCTACGGAAAAAGGTCTTAACGAAAACCTCCCGGTGGACAAAAGAAAGCTCCAAGCTCAAGAGTTGCGGCAGCTATTTTTGGAATAATTTGACAATACATACCTTATTCATTTGCAAAAAAAAAAAAAAAAAAATAGTTGGAAACAGTCTAGCCGTAAGCTTAAAGGAGATATCGTTGTCTTAAAAGATGCTATCAATCCTCTGGAAGGATATACATATATATATATATATATATATATATATATATATATATATATATATATATATATATATATAGATATATATATATATATAGATATATATATATATATATATATATAGATATATATAGATATATATATATATATAGATATATATATATATATAGATATATATATATATATATATATAGATATATATATATATAGATATATATATATACATATATATATATATATATATATATATATATCTATATATATATATATATATATATATATATATATATATATATATATATATATATATATATATATATATATACATATATAAACATAGACGATTTTTCGCCACCATTTTGTTGTCTGGCTATGTCTTAAAAAGTTCTTAACATATCAATTTCAGACCAGCCTCATTCGATTCTTTATCCAAAATTATGTGTCAGAGCATACATAGCCAAAAGTAGCCAAAATCGCGTTTTTCAGCCACCATTTTGTGTAAATGGCGGCCATAACATTGACTTTCTTAACCAACTTCTGCATGTCATAAAAAGACCTAAAACTGCAGGAGTTATAGTTGCCAAAAATACATTCAAAAAGGATTTTATTGTACCATATCGTTCTTAAAAATTACCAAACTTTACACTCAAATATCTCGGAACAAGGTTTTTTAATAACAGAATTTTAAAATTCTATATCAAAGGCACTTTTAGGAATTTTTTAATTAAAAAAACTATTTATTTTTAGAATTCTATCCAGTCCTGGAAAATGCAACTAACTCCATTTTGACCCCGGGCAAAATAAGGTCCCTTTTCGTATGGACGGTCACATATATATATGTAAAACAGTTGTTGTATAGTTGGAGTTAAGTTTAAAGAAAAAATAATAATAACTTTACAGTGGTTTCAGCTCCGGTACCGTGGTTTTGACTTCACTGATAAGTAGAAAATTTTTATTTTAATATTTTATATGGTATTGATTTTGATTGCATGCATATAAATTAAAAAAAATATTGTATATTGTTTTCATTCATTTTCGAAGAAAATTAATATCAAACACTTTTTGCCGAAAATTCATATTTATATATATATATGTATATCCTTCCAGAGGATTGATAGCATCTTTTAAGACAACGATATCTCCTTTAAGCTTACGGCTAGACTGTTTCCAACTATTTTTTTTTTTTTTTTTTTTGCAAATGAATAAGGTATGTATTGTCAAATTATTCCAAAAATAGCTGCCGCAACTCTTGAGCTTGGAGCTTTCTTTTGTCCACCGGGAGGTTTTCGTTAAGACCTTTTTCCGTAGGTGAAGCAATGAGGCCTCGCTGAGCAATAAAATTAGTAGGTGTTAGCTATCGTAGCCATCAGCATTGCCAGACATCGATTTGCAAATCGTTTTAAGCATCCCACAGTAGCTTCAAATAATCCACTATAATTGGTTTTTTTTATGATAATGCCAAAGCTCAAGGGTTAGCCCATTGAAGCGAATGCTTAGCGATGGCGGTAGTGAGACACATGTGGGATTATTCTTTTAAGTGCCACATTTATTTCTTATCTTTTAAAGCGCTAGTGTTATGCCTAGTCGCTACTAAAGCTTTAATGTGGCACTTAATTAATGGAGCGCTTGTATTATGCCCAGTCGCGGACTGTTATAACAACACAAGATGAACAA
>OZ022264.1:186374716-186392216 GCA_963978885.1 Nemotelus pantherinus
CAAACTGAACCAACTGTGTGCACATAAAAAGGAAAACTAAAATGCATTTCTTGCGAAATTGATATTATCGAAAAGTTAGTATGGCCAGTGAATTATTTGGTTGATATTACAGAGTATATAATGTATAATTTATTTAGTTGAAATTATCAAAGGTTGATATTATCGCAGGTTGAAATTATCGCGACTGTACTGTATATATATATATATATATATATATATATATATATATATATATATATATATATATATATATATATATATATATATATATATATATATATATATGTATATATATATATATATATATATACATATATATATATATATATATATATATATATATATATATATATATATATATATATATATCTATATATATATATCTATATATATATATATATATATATATATATATATATATATATATATATATATGTATATATATATATATAGATATATATATATATATATATATATATATATATATATATATATATGTATATATATATATATAGATATATATATATATATATATATATATATATATATATATATATATATATATATATATATATATATATAGAGATATATATATATATATATATATATATATATATATATATATATATATTTTTTTTTGTTTTTTTTTTGCTCTAGGGGGGAAATCCACTTGGATACCAGGTCTGGGCCTCGGTTATGTCGGGCGTTAACCGACTAAAACCCCCCTCTTGCTCTTCGCCCCCATCCCCACGGGACTGCCAATCGGTATTACTTCGTGGGCGGGGTCAGCTTTAGCTGCTCACAGTTCTTCTTCTTCTTTCCTTGTCCTCCTTTCGAAGAATTGCGTGTATCTGCGCTACTGTTTTTGTCAACTCGGACCAGGCTGCTTCAGATGCTAGCATCACGTCAACCAAATTTTCTGTCGATAATGACAGGTTCGTGTATCGTTGCAACTTGGCTCTGTGTCGGGAAAACTGCGTGCAATGGAAAAGAATGTGCTCCGGATCGTCTTCGGTCCCGCATGTCGGGCAATTTGGAGAGACATCTAAGCCCAAGCGATGTAGGTACTTTCGGTATGCACCGTGTCCAATTAGAAACTGCGTTATATCGTATGTTACTTCTCCATGTGTGCGTTTGATCCATTTTTGAATATCGGGGATTAGCTTGTAGGTCCATCTGCCAACTGGAACTTGTTCCCATCTTCTTTGCCATGCTTCCTCTGACCTTTGCCGCTCCATCTTTGTGTCAGCGTTTGTGTTTCCGTAGAGTCTCTGCATTTCGGCTGCGAGAATGTCAATTGGCATCATACCTGCTATCACATATGCCGCTTCTCCTGAAATGGTTCTATATCCCCGAATAACCCTGAGGGCACTGAGTCGATAGACCGAACATATTTTCTTTTTATTTTGCTTTACTGCTAGCTGATGTGCCCACACTGGCGCTGCATACAGTAGAATGGAACTCACAACTCTAGATATCAGGATTCTGCGATTTTGACTTGGTCCTCCGATGTTAGGAAGCATCCTTGCCAGGGCTGCACTGACGTTAGACGCCTTATTGCAGACATGTTCGACATGGGCTTTAAATTTAAGTCTACTGTCAATCATAACTCCTAGGTATCTAATTGCAGACTTGGATCTAATTTTTTGATCTCCCACAGTGACTTCAAAAGATTCATTTTTTCGGCGGCTGCTAATCAATACCGCTTCCGTCTTAGATGCTGCCAATTTCAAGCCTGTATTCTCTAGCCACTGTTTCGTGATGTATACCGCCTCATCAGCGAGTGATTCGACCTCGTCTGACTTTTCAGCAGATACCAACACTACTATGTCATCAGCAAACCCAATTATCGTTGCCTCCGACGGGAGCCTCAGATTTAGCACGTCATTGTACATGATATTCCAAAGCAGAGGCCCCAATACGGATCCTTGTGGGACACCGGCTGTTACGTCGTAAGTCTTTGGTCCTTCTTCGGAATCATACCACAGTGCTCTGTCCCTCAAGTATTCGCATACTATCCTAGCGAGGTAAGAGGGGACTCTTAGTTGAAGTAGTTTCTCCACTATTCGGTTCCAATTCGCTGTGTTTTTAACATCAAGTGTTATAAGTGCACAGTATTTGCGTGATGCTCCGCGTGCTTCGATTGCGGTCCTTGCGAGTTCCATAACCGATCTGATGGCGTCCACTGCCGAGCGCGCTTTGCGGAAGCCGAATTGTCGATCCGACAGTCCACCATTGTTTTCGACAGCTGATAGAAGCCTGTTGTGTATTAGGCGTTCTAGCATTTTCCCCATCACATCCAGCAGGCAGATAGGACGGTACGATGTCGGTTCGCCAACGGGTTTCTTGGGCTTTGGCAGCAAGACGAGCTTTTGTTTTTTCCAGCATCTTGGGAAAGTTTGTTCAGTCAAGCACGCATTGAACACACTTATAAATAGAGCAAGCTTCATTTTAACTGCGACCTTTAGGCATTTGTTAGTGATACCGTCCAACCCCGGTGCTTTATTGTCCTTGAGCCGACTGCAAACCTCCAATAGTTCCTTTTCAGTCACTGGGGGTATCTCACTCACGGATCCTTGCGGGACTGTTCGAAAGTTTTCCTGATGACGGGGAAAGAGTGTGCTGACGATCTTCTCGAGGAGAGCAGGACAGCCTACTTGTGGTGATCTCAAACACTTAATACGTGACATGACGGCTCGATACGCTCCACCCCATGTGTCAACGTTTGCTTCTTCGCAAAGCTGTTTGAAGCATGCTTTTTTGCTTCTGCGTATGGCGAGTTGAAACCTTTTTCTCGCTTGCTGGTATTCTTGCTGAAGCAGCTCATAGTTGGGTCGGTTTACGCCGCGTTGGCTTTTTCTCCTCGCCGTCAGGCACTCAGTGCGAAGGCGGCTTAGCTCCTCCGTCCACCAGTAGTTTGGCCTGTGATATGGCACCGGTTTTCGCCTCGGCATTGAAGCATCACACGCACGCGTTATCAGCTCGATTACCCTTCCAGCCTTCTCCACAGCTGTTCCTCGAGGCACGTCGCTTTGCAAAATCATTTCCGTGAATGTTATTTCGTCGAATTTGCGGACTGACCAACCTCTACCAACAGTCTTGGCTTTTCGCTGAGATCGACCATGTAGCCGGTGTCCGGTTTCGAATATGATGGATTGGTGATCGCTGTGTGTATAGTGTTCTGATACCCGCCATACTATATTTGCTGCAATTGATGGACTCGCGAACGTAAGGTCAATAACTGAGCTCAACCCTCGGCTTCGAAAAGTAGGTATGCTGCCGGTATTCATTAAGACTACGTCCAACTGAGAGAAAGCTTCCATAAGGACGCGGCCTCGAGCGTTGGTGCTTCGGCTGCCCCACTCGGTGGCCCATGAGTTGAAATCGCCAGCTATAATGTGCGGTGTGTGTTGTTTAGCATTTATTACCAGCCTATCCAGTAGGTGTTGAAACTGGTTAATAGTCGAGTTGCAAGAGGCATAGCAGCTGTACACGTAACATCCTCTTATCTTTGCCCACACAAACCCGTCTTCACTCTCGGTCATGGTTTCTTGGAATGACGTTCCTCCGCAAACCCAGATGGCCGCCCGGCTGGCTCTATCTCGAACCCAGATATGTTCACGCAGGTTTCTGTATTGTTCACTCACTATGGCTACCTCTATCTTCATCTCATTAATATTTTGGGAGAGCAGATCTTGGGCTGCAGCACAGTGTTTGAGATTTAGTTGGATGAATCTCATTTTCGATTTATGAGCGCTCTTCTAAAAACTGGGCATCGACTACTACCAGCAACGTGCTTGGAATCACCCTCCTTTGTGTGATCGCAGAAGAAGCATTTTGGGTCCTTCGTGCACTCCTTTACAAAGTGCCCTTTTTCACCGCATCGTCGGCACATTTTGGATCGATCATGTTCGCTTTTGCACGCTTTAGCGAAGTGACCATACTCCAAGCACTTGAAACATCGTTTGAGCTGAATTTGCGCCCTCAGTCGACAAACCACCCATCCGATTTTTACCTTTCCCGCTGCTAGTAATTCATTCGCCTGCACTACCGGGAGACAAATTGTGGCCGCTTGCGCACCGCCATACGTCTTCCTCAGCGATATGACAGCATCTTCCCTCAAATCGTTGAAGTTAAACTGTCGCACTAATGCCGCAAGGATGTCTTCCTTTGTGGTGATTTCGTCAAGATCTCTTACTTCCACTTTGATCAGATCACACTTAGCTTTGACGTCAGCTTTCCCATCTAGCGCTTTTTCCATCTGTTTTTGGAGTTTTAGAGCGACTTCTGTTGCCGATGACTTCATCTGAAGCAGTAGTTCTCCTTTTTGAGTTCGACGAATACGGGTCACATTCTCGCCTACTTCCTTCAAGTTCGTATCGGCCTTCATCTGGCGCAGAATCTCGACATATGTCGCTTCGCCCTTGGTGGAGATTATCATGACATCCGGCCGCTTTCGCCTTACAGGTGTTTGTTTTTTTCTCGTAACCTTAGTCCAGGTGTCAGCACTCGTATTTACCGCCGGTTTCACTGCCGCTGGAGCCTTATTTGGCGTCCTATTCATCGGTCTCTTCGGAGTTTGAACTAGTTCTTGTATTTCGTCTCCAACTTCTCGATGCCGCTTTTGATTTCCAGTGCTACCACTGCGCCCTGCCTTTTCCCCGTTGACAATGTTGCCAGCCTTCTTGTTATTTGCAGGTGTCGGTGTAACTTGCGTAGTTGCATCTAATCTTCCACAGTTTCTCCTATCAATTTCTATGATAAGTATGATAAGTAGCTCGAATAGCTCTGATCTCCTTATGATAAGTAGCTCGAATAGCTCTGATCTGGTCCCTTATTGAATGGTGCAAGTTTGTTCGTGTTTTTGTGAAATCAGCCAGCGCTGTGATCATTTCACCCAATTCAATGAAAGCATCTTGTTCCACCTTCGATGCCACCGAAATCGTCTGTTGAGTTTGGCTTTTAGACGCTTGAAGACTTCCTCCGGGATCATTTGCTGGTCTAGGAGGTGTACGTAGCCCCAGCGATTTCCTCCGAAATGGGTTTTCTCCCTCAGTAATTGTTTTCCTTGTAGATATATCTGTTATGGAAGCCAAGTTGACCACCTCCATAACATTGCAGTCGCTGGAAATCGACGACCGGGAGCCTGCTTGCTCACTCCCCTCTGCCGCCGGTACTGGGCATCCGTTTCCCTGCACCGTAAGTTTACTCCTAGACTCATCTTCCATGTTTGGTTTTTTATTCAGGGTTCCTTCCCATAGCGTTTTACCTACCGCCAGGTTATATGGTTATGTGATGACGCCATATTTCGTCATGTCACAGCGAAGATCATTGGCACTCAGGTATTTATGGAGACACATGTCGCCCCTGAGACTCTCCCTCCTCTGCCGACCATTGTCCGCGACTGCTTATTGGTTATTCACAGTAAACCCTCCTAGAGGGCCCTCCCCTATCCACAACCTTGGGGACGCGTTCGGTTCCCCGGTCTGAGGGCACTGTTGAAAACTCAACAACCGAATATATAGATATATATAGATATATATATATATATATATATATATATATATATATATATATATATATATATATATATATATATATATATATATATATATATATATATATATATATATATATATATATATATATATATATATATATATATATACATATATATATATATATATATATACATATATATATATATATATATATATATATATATATATAGATATATATATATATATATATATATATATATATATATATATATATATATATATATAGATATATATATATATATATAGATATATATATATAGATATATATATATAGATATATATATATAGATATATATATATAGATATATATATGTATATAGATATATATATATATATATATATATATATATATATATATATATATATATATATATATATGTATATATATATATACATACATATATATATATATATATATATATATATATATATATATATATATATATATATAGATACATACATATATATACATATATATATATATATATATATATATATATATATATATATATTTATACATACATATACAAAGAAATGTGAATGTTCCGCGAAACGAGATTAATTCTAATTTATATATATATATATATATATATATATATATATATATATATATATATATATATATATATATATATATATATATATATATATTTATATGTATGTATATATTTATATACATATATATTATATATAAATATATATATACATATATATATATATATATATATATATATATATATATATATATATATATATATATATATATCAGCAAAATGATTAATAGAGATAATCTCTGGTGTGGCCGATTCGATTGAGCTGAAATTTTCGGAGAACGTAGATGTTTATAACAGGGTGGTCCATGACTTGCTAAAATTCAGATATCCTAACCCTTTTGGCGGCGGCGAGCGTTTTAGTGAATTTTCAGGTACTCCTTTATATGGTGGTTATTAGATATCAGCGAAATGAACTATTTGGAAAACAAATTGAAAGAATAAGAATGGACGAGTCAGCTGAGAGACGTCATTAGCAATCTCTATTGAGTCCTTTTATTGAATAAGGTACTGGAATTCTCCATTTGCATTCGAGTTTGTCATATCAGAGTAACCATCAGATACTACTAGAGAAGTGTCACCTGGTCGATCTCTTCATTAGAAACCCCAATTTGAAGCAACAGCATTGTGGGAGTGGAATCACTATGTTATATATACGCGAAAGATTTTATATACTAGTACTCCAACAAAGGAAGGGGAAATACGGAAAAGCCATTTATGGTAAACTTGCTTCTTGAAAGAGTTATTCCCCCACATGTATTTGAAAATACAGGAACAGAACTATGTGTGCCCTCTTAAGTAATACAAGCGGATTGAAAATTTCAAAATCATTGAGAGTATATATCGTTGACTTTGGATGATTCAGCTTGGCAATTGGTCTAATTTGGTGGGTTCAGCCAAAATCTTAAAACAAAAGTGGGAAAACCTTAAAGTTAAATTTGAAAAAACTTTAGCACAAAAAAGTATAAAATGGCTACACAATCTACCAGTGGCAAGGAGTCGGTAACTTAGCTCGCTAACGCGTCAGTCAGAAGCAGCGATCTACTGCCTGTGGGTTCGAACCGCGCCATGCTCATGGCTATACTTGTTCATCTTGTGTTGTTATAACAGTCCGCGACTGGGCATAATACAAGCGCTCCATTAATTAAGTGCCACATTAAAGCTTTAGTAGCGACTAGGCATAACACTAGCGCTTTAAAAGATAAGAAATAAATGTGGCACTTAAAAGAATAATCCCACATGTGTCTCACTACCGCCATCGCTAAGCATTCGCTTCAATGGGCTAACCCTTGAGCTTTGGCATTATCATAAAAAAAACCAATTATAGTGGATTATTTGAAGCTACTGTGGGATGCTTAAAACGATTTGCAAATCGATGTCTGGCAATGCTGATGGCTACGATAGCTAACACCTACTAATTTTATTGCTCAGCGAGGCCTCATTGCTTCACCTACGGAAAAAGGTCTTAACGAAAACCTCCCGGTGGACAAAAGAAAGCTCCAAGCTCAAGAGTTGCGGCAGCTATTTTTGGAATAATTTGACAATACATACCTTATTCATTTGCAAAAAAAAAAAAAAAAAAAATAGTTGGAAACAGTCTAGCCGTAAGCTTAAAGGAGATATCGTTGTCTTAAAAGATGCTATCAATCCTCTGGAAGGCAGCACGCATCATTGAGACTTTTCCATATTCTAAAGGCATTGTCGGGCAAGTCACGTTGAAAACAGCTACAAGATACAATACTCACCACACATTTCAACAGCTTATTCCACTTATACCCGAAAATGAACAGACCAACTACAATAAAGTAGCCAGTAACTTGCTTGTTCAAGAAACCCAAGAAGTCAGCCGCAATCCAACATGAACACTGACGCGTTCTTACACTAAAAAAATACACCGAAGATGAAACATTGTGAGACCGAAGGCCTTGAGAATGAATGTGCTCAACCCCAAACAACATAAAAACGAAAAGTTGCGGGAGGCTCCCTCTCAAAAATGGTTATGCTCATGCTGCATGTTCTGCATGGTATCAGCACAAACAATCATTCAATAAGTGAATTATCGTGTATTCGTCTTGCGGAATGTTCGAGTTAAAGCAGTCGGCCTAAAATTTGAAGTGGTAACATCTTTGTAAACGGGATTTTGAAATGGTTAGAGGTCAAATTAAAGAATTTTCAAACTAAGATGCAATCAAATGTACATTTTATAAATCGTTGCATCGGTCTTAAACAAGCGGCTTAAACTAACTTCGATAATCTTAATGCAACCCTTAATAGGAAAACTCAAAGCAGTCGAGTAAAGCGTGCACCTGCGTCAGTTCCCTTATTCTCAGGCTTAGGAAGTGGCGCATTGAAACTAGGTGATATATATGCCACAGCTACTTATGAATGGATCAGTTACATACTTGAATACCAAAATATTAAAAGAAACAAAAGAATTAATACCTTGGAACAAAATATTGCTAAAGTAGCGACTCTTGTGTTAAATCTAACCGAAGTGAAATACGAGTAAATAGACCATCAGATCAGCAAATTTGTTCCATAAGAGAGGAAAATATAGTATAATGAGCAACGAATTACGGACTACGTTACGGCAATTCAGACACTCATCGAGGAAATGGCTATGAAACATCAGAAACTTGATGAACTACGGAAGAACTCAGAAACTTCATCTCTACAATCAACCAGAACAAAGAATCATTGATGTCAACAAATGGCACAACAAGAAGAAGCTATCCAATAAAATAATTTTATTCTGAATATGTGAGAATCTCATCATTTTTGCTCATCTCATCATCTGGAGTCATCTTTGCGAGGCAAAGCGTCGCAGTTAGTATTAAATGCAATGGAAGCAACACATAATTGTTAAACCGGATCAATATTGTGAGTTTCTATACCACCTGCACAACAGAGTCTGCTAATATGGTAATTTGAAGTACGCCTCTATTGACCGGTAAAACTAGGTAGACTAGTGTCGTTGATATAACAACAGCGATTGACTTATCTTCTTAAGTACACATGGCGGCAATGAACGGAACTGGCAATTAAATTGAACAGTTAATTTTTGTACTTTTTCTCGACAGTTTTTATATTATGGTCCATTTTTCCAGCACAGCTCACAGAGCTCAGGATTCGTGAGTCATCTTTTGACAGACGACTCGATAGTTGGCACACTTCTGAGAGGTTTTCAGGAAGATTATTTCAAATGGATCGTTTCGTCTAGAAACTAATTTTCAATCATATATTTTTTTCAAAGAAAAATAAGTAGAGACATGAATCATAAGATTGTATTTTTTGGCATTTCAACATAAAAATTAAGAAACATTTTCAACTTTACGCAGATGGTACGTAAATGTTCGCTTACCTTAAATATTTTATTCATTATAACGTTTAATTTATCGGTTTCATTTATTTGCTCCATAGTTTTGCATTGAATAGCAGTCGTTTGCAAAAATGGCTATAAAACATTTTTTATCGTTTGAATTTAAAAATAGTTTATCAAACCTGATTCGCAGCGGGTTGAGTTTCTTTATATTTATGTGGAACTAACCGAGCTTGCTCCTTGAAAGACCCAAGAAATGTAGAGTTGTATTTTTGAGTACCTATCTTCTGTGACAATATGTGCACGATTCGATCCCAACTTTTATTTTCATTGCGGCATATTTTTTTTTTCTGAGAATGAAAGTGAAATTGAAAGAAAGAAATTATTGGCAAACTTGAAAGTACAATTGTTTTTGACAACTACTGATTTTTCGTAAAATTTATGACCACATCATTATTACAAAAAAAAGATTTTACAAAAATTTTAGTGGATCATGTTGATATTATATCATATATATTTCCCTAAGTAAAACACTCAAATTAATCATTACCTTAATTATTGTAATTTATTAGACAAAAAAACAATACTTAATCTTATAAAAAAAACAATACTTAAACTTATTCAATATTTTATTATTGTAAAGTATACTTAAGCTGTTGGAATTAAGTTTTATAATTCAGTATTTGTGTAAATATTATACTGAAATGTTTGTTTTAATTAAATAATTGATGCCCATCCCCAAGTTTAATAAAAACTGCACACATTATAAATTTTTTCAGGCTCTTCAGTTCGCATTCGTTCGTTTATAAACATGTGAGAAATATATCGATCCCTGTACAAATTGAATATTTTAAAAAAAAAATTGTTTCGATATTTTTTAAAAATAGGCATATATACTGTGAAACATCATACATACAAAGCAAAAGCACCTTTGAAAATACTAATTCTCGAAATTGACAATAATAATAATAAATTTTGATTAATTTTAAATTGTACATACATTACTTAAAAAAGGAATATTTAACATAAAAAGTTTGATATCTAACGGCCATACTATTTTGGCCTGCTCGCTCTTATCGGATGGTAATTATCAATTATTTTTTATCATTTATTCATTTTTTTGTTTTGCTCACACTTATGGAATATTGCCCAGGTTGACCAGCATGTCCATGAGCCGTCGTTGCCCTGCAATCTCGGCCGAACTCATAAATGGCTCTTTAGAGCCGCTCGTGCGTCCGATATTCCGGATCAGTTCCGTCTATCGATTGTCCGTCTATCTATACGTAAAATCTTCTCGTCAATTCCAAACATTCCCGGTCCGGAAGTGACTCAAGTCCTGTCTCCTGATATAGGATAGAGTTCCTCGGTCACTTTTTAGTTATCGGGTCCTAAAACCTGCCAGTACAGGAGCGCAGATCCCTCAGTTTGAACATTTCCGCTTCTGCCATAACAGATCTGGAAGAGGTAATCCAAGATGGGGATGCATATGTAAGGATTGGCCGAATAAGTGTCTTATGATATTATTTACTATAAGAATTTGTAAAGAATTCATATAACAAATGTGCAACGAACAGACGAGTTCTTTGCACGAAAATTATAATGATGGATTAAAATGCCTAAAATTTCCCTTATATGCATAAGAAGATAAATGCTGCATTAGCAGACTACAGCATTAGCAGACTACAGCTGAGAATATATAAGTACAAAATGTAGTTAAATCTCATTCTATGCTTAAATGAGTATTTGAAGAAAAGAAAATTGAAAAATGAAGCCGCTACCCAACCATCTTTCTTTGTAGTGCGTCGGACGGCAGCAGCCGCACAGATTGTTTCGAACAAATTTACGCAAAAAGAAGAACAGAAGAACGAATTTTAATTAAAATCCTCCTGGATACGAAAAATCAAGTGCTTCATCAACAACAAATGCAACACCAACAACAGCAACATCACCAGAAGCTAAAGCAACATATGGTGGTAACAAGCGACCGTGCTGTAGCAACCAGTAAGTACAATTCAAACTTACTACTATTAAATGAGAAGAATTTTATCGAAATCGTGAAAATTTATTAAATGAGAAGAATTTGATCGAAACCGTGAAAATTTATCCGGTTTTGCTATGCTACGACGGATATTTTACTAAGACGATTTGATATAGCTGCTGTTTAATCTTCATCTTTATTATGTTCATGCTTCTTATGGTGGAAGAATAAATTTTCTCGGCGTATCAAATAGATTTACACTGAATTAACTGACATTGGATGAGCTCCAAACAGAGACGTTCACAGTTGTTTGATTTCGTTTTCAAGATTGCGCTGAAAAATTTCTTGCAACTCAGGTGAATAAGAAATTACCTGTGAAAATATAAAGCATAATTAATATCTAGTGCATAGTATTGAAGATTTTTTTTTTTTAAAGATATGTAAAACAGTGTGATTAGGATATTATTGAATATTGCACAAATGTAGATACATTTCGCGATTAATTGGACATTTTGCACGAAAAATCTAGTTATACTTGCGGCAAACGAGGCCATATAAGGCGTGAGTTCAAATCCTAACACCATAAAGAACTAAGAATTAATCTGTATATTTAATATATTCATTCATATATTTAATCTGTCACGTTACAATACAATTAAATTCTATACATACAATATTAACACACTTTTCAGCCATCTTATTCTTCTGCCGCGTTCCGTCCATCCCGTCACGTTTTCTGAATTAAAAATGTCGTTGGACAAAGATGATGCGGTTCCCTCAGGCGCGTCATCCGGTTCCCAAATTAACGCAATATCAGTGAAACCTCCCGCGTTCTTTCAAAATGAGCCAGCTTTGTGGTACTTCCAATTGGAGAGCCAGTTCGCGAAAGCGAACATAAAAGTCTCGGAGACGCAATACCATTATGTGGTCTCCTCACTGGGCTCAGAGCAGCTGAAGGTGGTCAAGGACGTGGTTGCGAGCCCGGACCCTGGGACACCATACAAAAGCCTCAAGAGGGCGCTTATATCGCGGCTTTCAGCCAGCGATTCGGCCAAACTAAAGCACCCCTTGGGGAATCTTTCGCTGGGTGATAAGCAGCCTTCCCAATTGCTTCGTGATATGAAGCAGTTGCAAGGCTCCGCAATTGGAGAGGACCTGTTGAGGACCCCCTGGCTGCAGCGGCTTCCGGAATAGACTCAGGCTATGTTACCCTGCTCTCCGGAAGCCAGCCTGAACAAATTGGCAGAAACGGCAGTCAAAATAGTTGAAGTTTTTGTACAGCCACAAGTAAGCTCAGTCACCGTTTCTCCCAGCAGTCAGAGGTGGCCGTTTTATCAAAGCAGGTCGCTGCGTTAACAAAACTCGTCCACCAACAATTACGATCGCGTTCGAGTTGACTTGGGAGATCTCGCTCGCAACCGCTTCGCCGAAGCCAGTCACGAAGAGCTGCTGTTTGTTGGTATCACAACAAATTTGGCCCAAAAGCG
This sequence comes from Nemotelus pantherinus, assembly GCA_963978885.1. Lineage (NCBI taxonomy): Eukaryota > Metazoa > Arthropoda > Insecta > Diptera > Stratiomyidae > Nemotelus > Nemotelus pantherinus. The sequence goes on from OZ022264.1 coordinate 186,387,613, forward strand.
CTTAAATGTATTCCTCCATTGCGCCTACAAGACTGGTTCATCGGAACCAAAAAACTAACTCGCCGTTCTCTTCAGACGGGAAGAAAACGCGACTTATCACCTAGCCGTCCTCTAATAATTCATGACAACTTATCTAAACGACACTATTTGATTGATACTGGCGCAGATATTTTGGTGCTTCCAGTACCTGCAACCTGAAAGCTTCTACATTCTGGTCTGCAACTTGCCGCGGCAAATCAGTCATCCATTAACACCTATGGACGAAAAGTGATCAAACTAGAATTGGGACTCCGTCGTGAGTTTTCATGGGACTTCACCATTGCCGATGTCTCTAGACCCATTTCAGGCGCAGACTTCCTCTGTCACTATGGGCTAGTCGTCGACTTGCCAAATGCTATCCTTGTGGATCCTCTTACTTCGCTTTCATTGAAAGGCACATACACTTCGTACAAAGGTCCAACACTTAGTGTTTTGTTTGAGCAATCCTCTGATCCACGGGTACATGCCCTTCTCACCAAATACCATGCCATCACGGTCAACACAGGGTTCTCACAACCCTGTAAACACAAGGTGACATACCACATTTTGACCACAGGCCCTCCAATAGTGCCAAGATCATGTCGACTTGCACCAGATAAGCTCGCGGCGGCCAAACAAGAAATCGATTTCCAGCTACAGCAGGGAATATGCCGCCCCTCAAACAGCAGCTGGTCTTCTCCATTACACATTGTTCGCAAGGCTAATGGTAAATGGCGACTACAGACGCCTTAACGCCATAACCATTCCGGATAGATATCCGATCCCCATTATCCAAGACTTCTGTCACGAACTACATGACAAAAATATATTTTCAACTATAAACCTGACTAAGGCCTACCATTAAATTCCAGTTGAGCCGCACGATATTCCAAAGACCGCCATCTGCACACCTTTCGGACTCGTTGCGTTCACCCGAATGACTTTCGGACTTTGCAATGCAGCACAATCGTTCCAACGCTTCATCCATGAAGTCCTACACGGACTAAAATTCTGTTTCATATACCTCGACGACATTTTGGTAGCTTCGACTTCCGAAGAAGAGCATCTTGTTCACTTAGAACAAATTTTCAAACGATTAGTGGACCATGGTCTTATAATCAATGTGGAGAAATGCCATTTTCTTCAACCATTTGTTAAATTCTTGGGTCACGAGGTTTTGTCGAAATGTATTAAACCCTCCCCTAATTGGGCTTAGGCAATATCTTCAGCTAAACTCCCCAAGACGGTTAAAGACATAAGAAGATTTTTGGGGCCGGTTAACTTCTATCGTCGCTTTCTTCCACACACAGCTGAAGTGCAGCAACCACTCAACGCCTATATTTGTGACTCCAAAAAGTTGGTGCTGAGACAATCAACTGGTCAATAGAAGCTAACAAAGCTTTCGACCAAGTCAAGACTGGTTTAATAGAAGCCACTCTATTGTCCTTTCCGGACTCAAACGCCGAGCTTGGTCTATACGTAGACGCTTCTGATTCCGCTATGCAAAAAAAATTTCAAAGCTCTTGGCAACCCCTTGGCTTTTACTCGGCCAAATTAAGCGACGCTCAAAGAAAGTATAGTGCATACGACCGCGAACTCTTAGCGGCTTATGAGGGCATTCGTTACTTCCGATACTTTTTGGAGGCCCAGAGGTTCACACTGTAAACCGCCCACAAACCACTGACTTCCCAACTAACAATTTGTGCCCATTTGTTACTAAATGGACTTTTTGACGCGAATATGTCGTGAATACTATGTCGAGTCGGAATTGTTTCGTCATTTTTCCTTCAAAGTAAAATTCCTTGATAGGCAAAATTTTTGTAATGAAGTGGTAAAGACTACTTTCGACGCGTCTTTACAGGCATTGTGTCCATTAGGGATTAGTTCCTTCATTGCGACTTAATCAAAATCCCAGTAAGGCACATTATACGTCAAAGTTACCACACATATTTCCTTTCATATTCCTAGGCCCATCAAGGAAACTCGCATGTAACGGTTACGTATTGGCGCCTATGTCCATGGTGATTTCGTTCTGACAATTCTTTAAACGTCAATGTGGAATCTCACAAAACGAGTTTAATAAAAAAGTCTCCACCGTTCGGGACAGCTAATTCCTTTTAAAAAATATTAAATAAACTATTCCAATCAACTAGAAATTCAGTTTTCAAAAAATACTTTTGATTTGCAAATTAGCAAAATGAATTGGCAAAAAGTTTTATAGATTTGTAATTACAAATTGACTATCTTCTGAGTATATCCTTACACATTAATGTCGATGGTTAGCTCATCAATTATTACATTCGTAATTTATTGTAACGAAATGAAAGATTTGCTCAACCCTTTTGTTACGAGTTATCTTCAATATTAATATAGGCAGTGATTGTTTGTGGTAGCAACATTTCAGTGAAAATTAGGCGTTTTGTTTGCGATTCTACCATCAGCGCATATGTAAAAGGTATATTTACTTATACGTTTTTGTGAACATATATATCTTACTTGGTATTCTTATAAAGATTTTGTTTAGTTTAACTCATATTACGGATGCGAAAAATGCACAGTTATTGGCGGATACGAAAATTTAACCATGATTTTTGGAGGAATCAATTGTAAGAAGAGAGCAGATGCAGATTTTAGACGACGAGCTGAAGAAGATCATCACAAACAATCAACACGCTTTGAGAGGCTTTCGACTGGCATGATCAAAGATTTCGTTGTAGCCGCCTCCACATTTATATATTTTGACATTCTATATTATTTACTGTATTTACACATTGCAACCTCTTATTATTTGGGCCCCCGAAAAATATACATTTGATTGTAAATGGTAGGGGTCTTTTAGTTGAATGTAATTGTAGTATGCTTTTTGAGATACACCGCACAGTAAGAACACTTGATTTTATAAAATTCTGGAAGTATGCCAAGTTTCGAACATTTTGAAAGCATATCGGTTTTATTATTCTTAAAGAATGTATACCGAAAAGAATTTACAAGAATTTTCTTATTCTATCTTGTGTGGTTAGGATTCGTTAGAGTATTGCGTACTTTTCTTTTCTTAGTATAGCTAAAATATTGATTGAAGACTTTTTTATTATACTGTATAAAGAAATTCATTTTTGGTCAGCATACAATAACAACTAATGTCTACAACCTTTGCCATCTAAGTGATCATATCATTCGTTTTAGTCCTCTGCCAAACTTTTCTTCTTATAAAGCTGAGAACTATGTTGGTTTTTCGAAACGTTTTTAGGCACATTATGGGCACATCTCGATTCTATGTTACTTTGATGGCACTACCAACAATATTCGCAAACTAATACTTCAACAAAATCAACAGTGAGTGAACTATACTTTCGTACGTCTGAGGTACGTGCATTTAAAAGCCTGAGTTTCTGCATTCAGAATTCATACTGCAGTAGTGTGTTAAATAACAAGTAAATCTGCAAAAACAAAAAACCAATAGTAAAATAGAAAATCCAGCGATGCTTAAACATTTTTTTTTAAGATTTCGCTTTTATCCTTTGTTTCGAATATAGACATTTTTCGGTCTTTTGAAGATAATATCCAACTCCTGCCAACTAGTATGTTGCACGATATATTTATACTTAAATTATTGTGAAAGAATAGATTTTAATTAAATTTCATTATAATTGTCGCATTATTTTATACCTCTATCGAGAGCTGGTCACGACTGTAGTATTAAAATAACAACAATACTGTTCCACTTGTTGCAGTTTCCAATGGTACTTTTCTAACCAGTGCACCTAGCATTGGCCAAATTTATGTTAAACCAACTGTTTCACCTTGGGTTTCGAGCGCATTTCAGATTAGAAACTAGATAGTAACGACGAATTCTAAAAACTACTATGAAGGTACGATATAGTCAAAACTACTATTCGGTAACATCCAAAGGCACAAAGTGTCAACAATGCCTTGAAATGACCGATATAGGCACTAACTGGGATTATTTCCTTCAAAGGACAATCATGGCGAACAAATTTGGGCAATCATGGCGGCTAAGAATTGCTAACTACTTTGAAGTTAAAAATATCCAAAATAGTAGTTTTGATTGATGTACTAAGCACAGATTTTTCATGTTTGAACATGCTATACTTGTTTGATAGTGCGAAACTTAGTTTTTGCACAAAGTATAGAATATTTTATGAAAGAAAAATAGACCTATTTTAGCTAAAGCCTGATACAATCGCAGGCGCGTGGTAGTTTTAGGGAGTATCAACACTACCTTTGCAGTAACGTTTGAATCGTTCGTGTTTTATCACCATAGGATTCAAAATTTCCAATTATTATAATAATAATTAAACATATGCTGAAATACAATATTATCTTCATCATATAAACACTTACTCCATACATAATCATTTTGCATAAACTCTTCGTATATCATACAGATAGCTATGAGCGTGAAAGAGAAAGATATTGGGTATCGGCAAGAGGATTGTTTGTAAATTTGAAACAATTCCAAATGTAACGTCGCGATTACGAAACTTTTTGAAAATTGTGACTAAGATTTTACGTTGCTGTTACGTCATTGCGACTATAAGTGTCATATTCTTAGTCGCACGTTAGGT
>OZ022264.1:186397974-186422974 GCA_963978885.1 Nemotelus pantherinus
CGGTCGTTTGCACTATACTTTCTTTGAGCGTCGCTTAATTTGGCCGAGTAAAAACCAAAGGGTTGTCAAGAGCCTTGACATTTTTGCTGCAGAGCAGTCCCGATGGCGGTATCAGCTGCGACTGCGAATAGACCAAGCTCGGCATTTGAGTCCGGGAAGGAAAATAGAGTGGCTTCTGTTAAGCCAGTCTTGACTAGGTCGAAAGCTTTGCTAGCTTCTGCTGACTAGTCGATTGTTTTAGCACCATCTGTCTCTGAATCACAAAGATAGGCATTAAGTGGTTGCTACGTCTCAGTTGTGACAGGAAGAAAGCGACGATAGAAGTTAACCGGCCCCAAAAATCTTCTTATGTCTTTAACCGTCTTGGGGAGTTTAGCTGAAGATATTGCCTAAGCCCAATTAGGGGAGGGTTTAATACATTTCGACAAAACCTCGTGACCCAAGAATTTAAAAAATGGTTGAAGAAAATGGCATTTCTCCACACTGATTATAAGACCATGGTCCACTAATCGTTTGAAAATTTGTTATAAGTGAACAAGCTGCTCTTCTTCGGAAGTCGAAGCTACCAAAATGTCGTCGAGGTATATGAAACAGAATTTTCGTCCGTGTAGGACTTCAGGTAAAAAGCATTGGAACGATTTTGCCGTATCGCAAAGTCCGAAAGTCATTCGGGTAAACTCAAAAAAAGGCCGAAAGGTGTGCAGATGGCGGTCGAAATATCGTTCCGTTCGACTGGACTTTGATGGTAGGTCTTAGTCAGGTCTATGGTGGAGAAGATAGATTTTTGATGTACTTCATGACAAAAGTCTTGACTAATGGGGATCGGATATCTATCCGGGATGGTTATGGCGTTATGGAGCCTGTAATCGCCGCAAGGACGCCATTATTCATTTGTCTTGCGTACCATATGTAGTGGAGAAGACAGACTGCTGTTTGAGGGGCGGCATATTTCCTGTTGTAGCAGGAAATCAAATGTCATATCCAGGCAGATGCATTATTTATGTTGAAATTAATTTTAATTCAGTTTATATTATTGATAGTTTAAAAAGTAATTAATGGGCAGTAAAAATACTTAAGTACAAAAAACAATTTAAACTTTTCTTTTCATCGAGGACCACTTTACGGCATATTTACTTTTTAAGCGATACGTATTTTCGCTTACTACTTGCGAAATGGTTTTTTTTTGTTTTTTTTTTTTGTTATTCAATTCATGGTAATATAATTCTGTATGCACATGCTTATTTGTTATTTTACATTATTTTTGATAAAAATAACTATATGCACTTTTTTTTGCATATTTATGTTTTTTTTTCTTTTTTGTTTTATATTTATTGGCTATTGTTTTACATTTACTTAAATGTATTTGTTTTTTTTTACATAAATTTATTATATATATATATATATATATATATATATATATATATATATATATATATATATATATATATATATATATATATATTGTTATTTGAATACATTTTTTTTGCTAGAATAACTATATGCATTTTTCTTCGCATATTTTAGCATTACTGTACATGTTCAAATATGTATACTTTGTTTTTTTTTTGTATTGATTTTAAACTAGAGGTGTGTATAATTTTAATAAGTTATTATGGTATTTCTTACATCTTCCGTATACTAGTATATGAGTATTAACACCATTTCTTTCTAGTATTTCATATGGTCCGTGATATGTATTCTGTAGTTTTTTTCTATTAATGTTTTTCACTAAAACTAAGTCTCCTACTTCAAAGTTTGCTGGGTTTGTGTTATTATCTAATCTATTTTTCCTTTTCATTTTTACTTTTTCAATTAAGCTTCGAGCTAAATTAATGCTATTTTTCAGCCTAATTTTCAGTTCATTAGCGAAATTATGTAAATTGTTTATTGGTTTGTTTTCTTCTATAATATCATCGTCGGGTAATTGAGGTAATCTTCCATAGACAAGTTCATATGGAGAATATTGTTGTTGTGGGGTAGTATTATACGCGAAAGTATAGTAAGGTATCCATTTGTCCCATTCGTAATCATTAGCAAAATTAAGCAAATATTCATTTAGTACTCTGTGGTTACGTTCCACGGAGCCAAGTGTTTCGTGGTGATATGGTGCTGAGAAAACTTGATGAATTTTTAATAAATTGCAAATGTTTTCCATAAGTTCATTAGCGAATTCAGTTCCATTATCTGATTTCAATATTTTGAAAATACCATGTTTTAATATTAGTTGTTCTACTAGTGTTTTGGCGATGGTCTTAGCGTCCTTTGTTTCTATTGGGTAGGCAATAACGTATTTAGATAATTCACATTGCATTGTAAGGATATATCTATAACCGTTGGATATTCTAAGTGGTCCTACTGTATCTATAGCAATTATTTCAAATGTATTTTTCGGTGTGTCAGTTATTGTTTGCTTTTCTTTTATATGTTTTGTTTATTTTTCGTACAAATTTCACAGTTTTTAATGAATGTTTTTATCATCTTTTTCATCTTTAAATTGTATTATTTTATCGGTTATTCGTTTTTGGTTGTTTGTATATTATTTTTAGGGGCTCTTTATTGTTTGTTCGAATACTATTCTGTAGTTGATTGAATTTGTTTTTAAATTCTTCTTTATTTATCATGTTATATCTCATCTCTTTCTTCTATATATATTTTCGTATTATTTCTTCTAGTTGCTTGTGATGTCAGTTTCTCCAATGTTGGAACTAATTCCGATGGATTGTCGCTGCATCTAACTAGGATCTGATTGTTCTCAAACATGATTTTTGGAATGCTCCCTATTTCGAATTTTAATTTTACTAGATTTTTTATATCAGCTGGGGAGTCGCTGTCCCATATGTAGATTTCGTTAACCATTAGGTTATGTTTTAGTTTGCTTACTTTTCTTGTTTGCACTTTTTTAGTGTTTTCTAAGTTTTTTACCATATTTCTTGCAAGGGGTAACACTTTCATTTCTTCGGTGGTATTTCTCTGCTTTGGTATCATATCTTTTAACGTATCTGAATTTAATTTGATGCGTGATAATGCATCTGCATTAACATTCATTTTTCCCTTTCGATATATTATATCGAAGTCGTAATCGTATAAATCTAGTCTTATGCGTGTCATCTTTGATGATGGGTTTTTATGTGTAAATAATGATATAAGTGGCCTGTGGTCTGTAATGACTGTAAATTTTTTTCCAAATAAATAGGGTCTGAAAAAACTTATCGCCCAATGTATTGCCTATAATTCCTTTTCGATTATCGGTTTGTTTAATTCATGTTTTGTTAAGGATCTACTTGCATAAGAAATGGGTAGGTCGTGCCCTATTTTGCCTTGTGAGAGTACTGCACCTAATGCATAGTCTGATACATTAGTTGTGACAATAAATTGTTTATTGAAATCTGGGTACTGTAATATTGGTGCATTCATCAGTTTATTCTTCAGTATTTCAAATGTTGATTGACATTTTTCAGTCCATAAGAATTTCGTATTCTTTTTTAACAGATCATTCAGGCATTTTGTGATTTTGGCGAAGTTTGGAATAAATCGGCGATAGTAATTCGCAAATGCAACGAATCTTCGGACTTCGTCTGCGTTTACAGGTATCGGATAGTTTCTAATGGTATTAAATTTTGCAGGGTCTGTGCGGACTTCGTCTTTTGTGATTAGGTGTCCCAAATACACTACTTCACTTCTCAAAAAATTGCATTTTTCAGGATTGAGCTTGAGGTTGTATTTTTGTAGCCTATCAAATATTTTTACTAAATTGCTATTATGGTGTGCGAGGCTGCAACCAAAGACAATTATGTCATCGACATATAAGAATGCTGCTGAGTCTAACCCACTTAAGGCGACTGTTAGCATACATTGGAAGCTGTTTGATGAAATTGTTAGACCAAAAGGTAATCGTTTGAACTGGTAATGTCCTTTATTTGTCGAAAAGGCTGTTAATGGTCTTGATTCTTTTGTCAATTCAATCTGGTGAAAGGAGCTTGTCATGTCCAGGGTGGAGAAGTATTTCGCTCTTCCTAGCCTGTCTAAAACATCTTCTCGCCTTGTGAGGGGAAACTTGTCATTAACAATTTTTTTGTTAAGTGCCCTGAAATCTACTACCAGTCTCCATTTAGTTGGGCCTGCCTCACTTTTCTTTAGTGTTAAAAGTAGTGGTGAGTTATATGGACTAGTAGAGTTTTCGATAATATTATCACCTAGCAATTGGTTAACTTGTCTATTTATTTCTTCAATATGTATATGGGGCAGTCTGTAGTTTTTGTCTTCTTCATTGTGCGTTCCCCTCTCTATCCTTTTCAATGTAAGCCTATCATCCGGTATTTTTCCTTCCGCCTGGAAAAGTTCTAATATTTACCCTATTTTCAAAACTGGCGATATTTCCTCCGTCTCAAATTATCGGCCTATTTTTCTTCTCCCCTGTTTTAGAAAAATCCTTGAAAAAATTGTCTTCTCTAGAATGTATCCTATCATTCATCCTATTCTAGCACCAGAACAGCATGGGTTCGTGAGGGGTAAGTCTACTTTGACTAACCTTATTCTCTTCTCAAACACATTTGCTCTTGCCTTAGATCGTCAGGAACAAGTGGACGTAGTGTACACAGACTTTTCTAAAGCCTTTGATACTGTCGACCAGAGTATACGAGGTGTGGCAATTAAGTTCCGGGAATTCGTCAATAAAACACGAAAAAATTAAGTTTTAATCAAAAGTTTATTATCGACCTTCACAATAGTCTCCCTCTAACTCTACACAACGTTTCCAACGTTGCTCCCATGATTGGAAGCACCCTTGGTAATCCTCCGACGTTAGACCGTTCAGCACCCTTGTTACGGCTTCCTTGACCTCCTGTACTAGAGATGAGGCGAATATACTGGAACAGGTATATGGAACAGGTATTTTTTTGGAACAGCCAGTACCTAGTACGAAATTCAAAAATACTAGGTACGAGTATTTTTGTGGACTATACATGTAATCAAGAATTTACACAATGAATTTCGTCCATTTAATTCATTTCAATCAAACAGTGACGTAATAGAATCCTAATATTAATATAAACTCGTATTTCATATTTGCAAGTGCTTTCATACTCACGAGTATCTCGTACGCGAGACGAAAATACTTGCAAGTACGAAAATACTCGATACGAGTATATACTCATATCGTTCCAAAATATTCGAATACGAAAATAACGTAACGTTCCAAAATACTCGAATACGAAAATAACGTAACGTTCCAAAATACTCGAATACGAAAATAACGTAACGTTCCAAAATACTCGAATACGAAAATAACGTAACGTTCCAAAATACTCGAATACGAAAATAACGTAACGTTCCAAAATATTCGAATACGAAAATAACGTATCGTTATAAAATACTTGCAAGTATTTTTGGAACAGGTATTTTTGGAACAGGTATTTTTAAATACTTGCAAGTATTTTGGAACTATACGAGTATATACTCGTATCGAGTATTTTGGAACTTGCAAGTATTTTCGTATCGCATATTTTTGTATAGAGTATTTTCGTGCTTGCGAGTATTTTGGGACTTTAGGTTTAGGTTTTTAGGGTAAAAGTAGCTGAAATCGGTCAAAATCGGCCAAGTTTGAGTTAGAGTTGTTTGGGACATAACGGGCCAAGACCTATTGTTGTGCTACAAAAATTTACGTTTTGTAGTGGAGTAAGGGTTTTTTTTGGCCATAGTTTGGCAAAAACTGCCTTTACTGCGCTTTCGATGATTGAAAGTGGTCGGGAAGTATATTAGTGATATTTTAAGGACGAAAAAATTTTTGATACGAGAAATTGGGAAAGTATTTTATTCAATTATTCAAAAAGGTTTTAGGGCAAAAGTAGCTGAAATCGGGCAAAATCGGCCAATTTTGGGATAGAGTGGTTTGGGGCATAACTGGCCAAGACCTATTGCTGTGATACAAAAATTTAGGTTTTGTAAGGGAGAAAGGGGTTTTTTGGCCATAGTTTGGCAAAAACTGCCTTTACAGCGCTTTCGATGATTGAAAGTGGTTGGAAAGTATACTAGTGATATTTTAAGGACGAAAAAATTTTTGATGGGAGAGATTGGGAAAGTATTTTAATCAATTATTCAAAAAGTTTTTAGGGCAAAAGTAGCTGAAATCGGACAAAATCGGCCAATTTTGGGTTAGTGTGGTTTGGGACATAACGAGCCAAGACCTATTGCTGTGATACAAAAATTTCTGTTTTGTAGGGGAGTAAGGGGTTTTTTGGCCATAGTTTGGCAAAAACTACCTTTACAGCGCTTTAGATGATTGAAAGTGATCGGGGAGTTCAATAGTGATATTTTAAGGGCGAACAAATTTTTTTATAGGGGAAATTAAGCAAAAACGTCCATATTTTCCAAAAAAATTTTTTTTTGGTCTACCATAAATTTGAGGATCTTGCTGATTTGTTCCCATACAAATATGGGAAAAAGCGGCCTAGTTTCTAAGATACGGTAAAATGAAATCCGCCGGGAAAACTGAAAGTAACACTAAAAATGTTTAGATCCTTTTTGGTTAGCCAGTTGGCTTCTCCGGCTGTGCTGAAGCTCTCCTCGTGACTGCACTCCAACCCTCCCGGGGCTGTGACTCATGTCCAGCTTTACCGAAAAGGTTGACCCCCTAGTGGGTGCATTAATAGACGTTTTATCATTTCTTAATAAAATTTTCGACAAATTCATGCTTCAGTGAGGAGAAGTGGAAAACCGACTGTTTTAGATTAGCCAGGAAAAGTTTGGTATCAGGCATCGATCGATGAAAAGTCATATAGATGACAACAGGATTAGTTGGTCCTATCATAGTAAATTTTTCGACACTGGTAGTTTGAACGAAAACAGGAGGTGTTTTGTGCATATATTAAAATGAAAATCAAATTAAATTGATTGAATTTGCTTGTTTTCCCTTAGATGGCTCCTAGATTGGAGAAACACTTGCCAAATAAGTGACCGACCATTGGATAGTTACGGACAAGCTGCACGGATTAATGGCTCGTATCCTTTCACGGTCAACTGCAGCATCACCATTCTAGCCTGGGAACTTTGTCTCTGGTGGATGGGGGAGGGCATATCATACCGTTTCATTACATCACTGCAAATCGCATGTACTTGTGTGTATATATGTACATACTTCAAAAAATACTAGCTAGTATTTTGGAACAGGTATTTGGAACAGGTATTTTTTTGTACTCGTATTCGGAATACCTAGTATATAAAAATCCGAGTACGACCCAACTCTATCCTGTACGCCACCATGGTGAATTCCCTTGAGGTACGACTTCATCTTGGGGAATAAGAAAAAGTCGCAGGGGGCTATATCAGGGCTATAGGGTGGCTGCGGCAACGTTGGAATGCCTTTGTTTGCCAAAAACTCACGCACAACTAATGAGGAATGGGCCGGCGCGTTGTCGTGGTGCAAGATCCAGCCGGTTTCGGCGAGTTCGGGCCGCACACGCAAAATGCGTTTCCGCAGTCGCTCCAGGACGCTAACATAGAAAAGTCCAGTCACTGTTTTGCCTTCCGGAAGATATTCCTTATGAACAACGCCACGAATATCGAAAAAAAATGATAAACATTGCCTTCAGTCGTGACTTCGACATCCTGGCTTTCGTTGGCCGCTCTCCACCCTTTTCCACCCATTGTTGACTTTGTCTGCGGGTCTCAGGGTCATATTCAAATATCCAGCTTTCATCTCCAGTGACTACTCGACTCATCCAATTTTTGCTTTCGTTCTCAATACGAGACAACAAATCTTCGCAGATCGATTTTCGCATGTTTTTTTGTTCATCGGTGAGATTTTTCGGCACCATCTTCGCGCAAATCTTTCGCATGTTACAATTCTCGTTTAAAATTTTTCGAACGGTTTCTTTGTTGATGTTCAATTAGTCAGACAATGTACGAATGGTTTGGCGACGGTCAGACGTGATCAGCTTGCGTAGGCGGTCGACATTCGCGTCAGTACGAGACGTCACAGGGGCTCCTTCACGCAAATCGTCATCTACTGATTCACGCCCCTCTTTAAACCGCTTTGCCCACTCAAACACCCGAGTTTTCGACATGCAGTCATCTCCATACACCACCTGCAGTTTTCGAAGGATTTCCGAAGGTTTATCGCCTAATTTCACCAGAAATTGGATCACGACACGTTGCTTGTAAAGTAAATCACTCATTTTCGTGACGCGACTTAAAAAAGCACTTCCAAAAAACACGCATAAAACACAAACTGAACGTGCGATCGACTTCAAACTTTGACTGGAACTGAAGAAAGGTCACTGCCCTCTAGACATGTATATACAAAATACGCAGTGTTACCAGTTTTCGAATTATAACTAAATTCCCGGAACTTAATTGCCACACCTCGTATTACTCAGTAAAGTTTCACAGTTTGGTTGTTTCGGGCCAATCTTTTCTTGGTTTTCGTCCTACCTCAGTAACCGTGAGTGCAAAGTTACTATTAACAACCTCTCCTCTTCTCCTTTTCATCCCTCTTCTGGTGTTCCACAAGGGTCTATCCTTGGTCCTTTACTTTTCTTAATTTTTATTAATGACCTTCCTTCCATTATTGATTCCCCGTGTCTACTGTATGCTGACGATCTCAAATTGTTCCGAGTTATCAGGTCAGCTGATGACTGTATTATTCTCCAGAATGCACCAGAAATTATTATTCTCCAGAATGCACCAGAGCACACAGACTGCTCTTCTTAATTGGTGTAACCGCAATTCTTTGTCCTTAAATGTTAGCAAATGTAAACATATTACCTTTTCCCTCAAATCATCTCCTATTTCTTTTTCTTATTCAGTTTCCACTATCTATCTGTCGTCCGTTAATCAATTTAGGGACTTGGGTGTGACTTTTGACCCTAAATTAAAATTTAATTTCCATATTGCTGAAGTCACCGCTAAAGCCTCCCGAGTCTCTGGATGGTACTTCGCTCTGCCTCTAAATTCGTTTACATCCGTACATGTGTTCGTCTGTTTTTAATGTTAGTTCGTTGTGTTCTCGAATATGCTTGTCAAGTGTGGTCTCCACGTTTCCTATACCTTTCTGAGGCCATCGAGTGTGAGCAGCGTAGGTTCACACGCTCTTTATTTTTTAAATATAATATCCCTTACACTCCGTATGTTTCTCGTTTGTCCTTCCTTCAAATTCCGACCTTGGAGTCACGCCGGCTGTTGCTTGACGAGTGCTTCCTGTTCAAATCGCAGCGAGGTATAATATCAGGCTTCACCGATGCATTCCGACCTCGCAGCTCGTTACGGGGCAACAGGTCTCAGGAAGTTTTCACTGTTCCGTTCACGCGTACAAATGTGTACTTCTTTTCTCCTTTCGTCAGAATCCCTAGACGTCAATCGTTCTTTACTTTTAAAAGATATTTAAAAGTATTTATTCTAGACCTGAGCGTTGGGTCATTAGTTTATTGAATTGTTTTTCTTTTTGTATACATTAATCTTTTTTTTTTATCCATGGCAATGAAATAAGACATTGCCATAATTGGAATTTGTATTCTGTTGTGATGTATCTTTGAATTAAATAAATAAATAGATAAATAAATAAATACGTCGGTGTATTATCCGTGACGTGTATATCTTGTTTGTAAAAGTTATTTGCAGTAAGAGTATCATTTTCTAGGTGAAAAATATGCTGGTAATTTTGGATAATTTCTAATATTGATTCTTGATCTTTTGAGTTCAAGTGGTTTAGTTTAATGTATTTTAATAGCTCTTGATATCTTTGTTTTCCTCTGTTGTTTTTATTTGTCGAAATGTTATTTTTATTCATTTTGTATTTAGTTAATGGTTCTGTTTCTACTTTAAATTTTTGAATTATCATGTCCTCTTTGTTAGTGTTAAGTAGCTTTATATGTTTGATGCCTTCTGCTGGCATAATTGTGCTACCTATATAGACACCTGGTGTGATTTCTTTGTTAATCACTACGCTATCTTCTTCGATGGTAAAGTCGACTGGGCATATGTATTCACACCGTAGCCACATATGCCCAGTGGGTTTTTGCCTAAACTACTTATTTGAATCTCACTCAATTCGTTAATGAGCTCAGATATTTTTTCACCAAATTTTTCAACTGTTCCGCGTTGGCTTAATTATGCTAATTGAGTATGAATTCGCTGTGGACTTTTTTTTACTTTTGTATCGATTTCTAAGACTACTTTCTAATTCTTCATATGTTTTTATATCTACTGTTAAGAGCTGGGTTTTAACCGCTATTCCTAATTTCACGTTTTTTGTAAAATTCAATAAATTGTTCTTTCCATCGTCGTTAAGGGTTTCGTTTAGTAAACTGACTATGGTAAGGAACGCTTCTATATCTTTGGGATTTCCGTTGAAAACCGGTATGGATTTTATAGCTAACGCAATATTAAAATTATTCATTTTACTTTCTATTGAGCTTTCTAGTTTTTCTAATAATAGTTCTTTTGCCTCTTTATATTTTCTTATCAATGTTTCTAGTAAATCTTGACTACTGTCTATACTAATTGCTTCTTTTTGGATTTCATCTACGGTATTTAATTTTTCTAGAATGTATTCTCTTTTGTATATTCTGTTTGGGGTTTTCTTCAGATTTGTTATTATTTTTGTAATGAGGCAAATATTTTCTTCCATTGATAGAGAATTATCATGGACCATATGAAATCTTCCTATTTCTTATCTGCAATCTAGCAATTGTATATATTAAAATTGCAATTTGTGTTTTAATTCTAATAATTGTACACATTTGAATTTTATTTTCAATTTGCGTTTAGTTTCTACTACTGAGTTATAGGTGTCGCTTGTGACGCCTAGTGCAACAAAGTGCAACTGTCAAAATTGAAAGAACTTAGTGCTTTTGTCAAAAGTTTTCTAAATAGGAAAACATGTGTTTTGTGTTTTTAATTTTTGAATTGTATATTAAATTCATGTTATACCTTATTATAAGTTCTAATTCATTTTGATTTACAATAAATGTTTAGTTCATGCAGTTATTGTATTATTTGTTGTATTTGCGTTCGCAGTTGTTCGATCCGGTCGTATATTTGCTGTTGGATTTCCCAAGGCGGCGGATTGCTTTCGTCCAAAGCTAATCGTTTGAGCGTTGCGATTTCTTCCTTCAATGTAGTTAGTCTGTTGTCATGAGTTTATTGTGTCGTACTCGATCTTGATGTGTGTGGTTGGTGATCTAATTGTTCATTTGGTTGGTGATCTTCTGTTGTTGTCGGATTGCTGGTTGTTTGTGCTCCGCGATGTTTGAGTTGATTCTTCAGATCATCAATTTGCTGGTATAGTTTGGTTTGTGTTTCCCATGCTGGAGGATTTTCGACGTCCGTCGCAATACGCTTTAGGGCTGAAATTTTTTTCCTTAGGTAGACAAGGCTGCCGCAGCTTTTTTTTCTTTTCGTGTCTACTTTAGGTATTGTTGTCCGCAATGCGTCCTGTTTACGGGCTTCTAGTATGCCTGGGTGCATCCTTGGTTGTGGTCCACCTACTTTTGGTAGAGCAAATTTTTTAGGAGGCAGAATCGCCATGAAAAGTAACGGAACAGGATAATTCGCTTCTTTGTTCCTTGTTCGGGGCAAGGACTGAACAACCTAATTTATTCAATTCTTCAATTCTGCAACTTCAACTTCAATTTTACAAGTTTCAAATTCACTCGTCGCTTCTGCGTGGCGAATTAAGCCGCCCCTTTAGCATTAGCTCAGAAGTAATTTGACACAAGAAAAATATAACAAAATATATTTTAGTTTCTCTGCAAGGGTCTTTATGGTCGTCTATTCAATATGGCTTACCAAGTCAGACTCTGTTTATTGGAACCTTCTTCTCGTGTATATATCATACATTTCATGCGCAGTGTATGGATCGTATGTATGGATCGGTTTGAATTCAAAAATAATTAATTATTTTTCATGCGGGTTTGCGTTTCGCCCGCTTAGAGAGGTTGTCGTTGATGTCGACAAGTAGAAATGATTATGTCAGTTTTGTCAATTTGTCAGTTTTGATGTTTCGACTTTTAGTCGTACACAGCAAAACCTAAGTCATAAACATGTATGCAACTTTTGTAGCCAACAATATGGCCTATAAAAATAAAAAATGAAAATTGCCTCTTTTCATGAGACTTTCTGAGCAAAACGACATTGAACACAGAATTTTCGGGGTAGAAGTGCCAAAATTTTGGCGAATTCTTTCAAACATGAATTGAATTAAATGTTAAAAACATGTATACATAAATGTACACCTTATTCGAGTCGAATTGAATGTTTTAATAACAAATTTATAAGTCTTTCGATAATTTCACCATACCGATGGTTTCAACCAAGCTGGTTTTTATTAGTTGAAATTATCGCGACTGTACTGTATTATATATATATATATATATATATATATATATATATATATATATATATATATATATGTATATTTATATATACATAAATATAAATATATATATATATATATATATATTATATATATATATATATATATATATATATATATATATATTATATATATATATATATATATATATATATATATATATATATATATATATTATATATATATATATATATATATATATATATATATATATATATATATATATATATATATATATATATTATATATATATATATATAGATTATATATATATATATATATATATATATATATATATATATATATATATATATATATATATATATATATATATAGATATATATATATATATATATATATATATATATATATATATATATATATATATATATATATATATATATATATATATATATATATATTATACCAACTGGATAAACTTCGAGCGGGAGGTGACTAACGGCTTAGGCCCTCCTCCGAGGATTGGCAGCGCAGCTGACTTGGAGGCCGCGGTTAACGTACTCACGGGTAAACTCGTTAAAGCTTTTGCACGGTCCTGTCCTCAAGTCCGCCCGAGGTGCAAACCCAAGCCACCCTGGTGGAACAGGGACCTGGGTTGTCGCAGACGCCAGGTTCGTGAACTGTTCAAGTTAGCCAAAGCAGCTGACTGCAGGGAATGTTGGGACGAATACAAGGACGTTCTTAAGCTTTATAAATCAGAAATTAGGAAAGCCAAATGGAGCTCTTGGAAAGAGCTGTGCGGTAGGATCGAGACCACATCGGAAACGGCGAGACTTAAAAATCTGCTGGCTAAACGCCCTGTCACGCCTAGCCTGGTATGTAAGCCGGATGGGGAGTGGACAAGCAATAGCTCGGAAACGCTGAGGGTCCTCGTAGACAGTCACTTCCCGGGCTGTTTGGATGAATCCTCCCCCTTCACTGGTCAACAGGCGTCCGTTCTGCATGACATAGAAGGCATTGACGAAGTTGTCACCAAGTCGAGGCTTGTCTGGGCAATTGGCACCTTCAACCGGCCATGCTCCAAAAATCAGGTGCGCTCACCGTTCCTTGGCTCATACAAATTTACAAAGACTGTCTAGCACTAAGCCACGTGCCTGCAGCCTGGAGGAAACCCAAGTATTTATACCCAAGGCAGGTAAAGTCAACCATGCTTACCCCAAGGGCTACAGGCCAATTAGCCTGACTTCCTTCCTTCTTAAAGTCCTCGAAAGATTACTAGATCTCCACATCAAACAAAGACTTGGATCTCAAACTCTATCGAGAGCCCAAAACGCGTACATGAAAGGGAAATCCGTTGAAACGGCTCTCCATAGAGTAGTCCTCGAAATAGAAAAGGCACTCAACTATAAAGAATACGCTCTGGGAGCCTTTCTAGACATTGAGGGCGCTTTCAATAATGTGCACACAACAGCCATTATGGAGAGCCTCCACGCAACCAACACCCACCCCGCTGTTCGCAACTGGATAAGCAATATAAACAAAGGCACATAACGGCTGAGTGGGCGGGGTCACAAATCACCAGGCAGGTCCATAGAGGCACATCGCAGGGAGGAGTTCTATCCCCTCTCTTGTGGAACCTGGTTATAAATACAATTTTGGACAAGTTGAAACGCAAACGACTTACGGTTGTGGCCTATGCCGATTGTATTGCTATCTTAGTCTCGGGCAAGTTTCCGCACTCCCCCGGCCAGCTCATCGAGTATGCTCTGGGGCTGGTTGAGGAATGGGCAAACATCGTGGGCCTCGGCATCAACTCCAATAAAACTGATCTCGTGCTTTTCACTGGGAAGTACAAAATCCCTGAATTGGCCCCAATCAGCTTGAGCGGCACCAGGTTAGGGCTCAAGTCACAAACCAACTACTTGGGTCTTATTCTGGACAGCAAGCTCACCTGGAAGGCGAATTTAGAGAAAAGAGTGAAGCGGGCAAGCAATGCGATTTACACCAGCAAGAGAGTACTGGGTAAAACGTGGGGTCTAAGCCCTGCTTTAACGCACTGGATCTACATGGCGATAGCCAGACCTATACTGGCCTACGGATGCTTGGTCTGGTGGCCAGCTGTAAATAAGACTACCTTTCCCAGCATGACGAATAGAGTCCAGCGGTTGGCGGCTCTCTGTACCACAGGTGCCTTAGCCTCGACTCCTTCGTCTGCACTGAACGTCCTGCTTCATCTGCCTCCGCTTGACCTCTTCGTTAAGGGCGCAGCTGCAAAAGATGCTGTCAGGCTTAGGGAATCGGGACACTTCGAGTCACGATCTTTCGGTCACAGCAGTATTGAGCGACTACTTGGTCCCCTTGGGATGTAACTAGATCGCCTCCTCGCGGTGCATCCTGGGTTACGCTAAATGATCTAGACTCTCTTCACGACCGCTTTCGTCCACGGACTACTCTCTGACTAACGATTCGTTTGTCGTACTTGGGCTGGTGGTCGTAGCATTCCGGACCTAGTCGTCTTCAGGCACGGTAGCGACGGAAATCCGCTTCGTGAACGGCTCCGGGTTAATACAATCATCTCCGTCCCGTTAAAACCCTGGCAGGCCTCTTAGTACGTTCTCAGTCTCGTCGCCATTAAGTTGGTGGTGTAGGTTCAGTTGAGGCAGACTCCTGATTCACACCGATCCGGCTCTCCATAAGGGCTAGTGGCAACCCTCGCATGGCCTCCCTGCTTGCATAGATAACCATGGGATCATTAAGGTGACTACACATTCGGACTGAGATAGCGGCTTTGAGTGGGGACCCTTTTTGAATGAACAAAAATAATAATAAACCTAAACCTAAACTTGCCAGGCAAAAGCCTGGCAACGCACAAAATTTATCCTCTCAAGTGAAGGGGGGGTCGAAGATTGCTGTGCCATCGATTGCAGCTAGAACCCCAGGAGGCGGAGACATGGCGAATGAGCCAGCTTCGCGGACTGAGGATAAGGCTGCTGGTATTCGTGGAGACATGGCAACTGAGTCAGCTCCACTGCCCACCGGCACAGTGGATAAACATACTGAAAGCTGTGGAGATATAACGAATGGGCCAGCTCCACGGGTTTTCAGTTCTTCATCAATCCCTGTTTCAGGTGTTTCCGGAGCTTTGGTTACCAAGCCTGGCCCCGGGAAAGCCAATAAGCCCGTTGTTGGCCAATGCGATGGAAAGGGTATGACGAATGAGCCAACCCGGCCATCGACAAGTGCTAACTCCGGTGCCACCTCCTCTTCAGGCACGCAACGCTCTTCCCCCAAATCTCGGGCTTACGGAACTAGAAGGGCAGCCTTCAAGGTTCTAAGGAAGTTTGTAAATGTCCCCCCTGACACAATGTCCGACAAGGACAAAAAGTCCCTTCAATGAGCAAGAAAACAAACTGGGGAGCACACGCTCCCTCTAAACCCTGCAGCTTTAGCTCAGAAACGACAGAGGTCGGCTGAGCAGAAAAATTAGGGCAGGCAAGATTGTAAAAAGCAAAAGCTTTCCCCTTCAGGGATAACTCGGCCATTTAATGAAATGGCCAAGGAGTGCCTTGTCTGGGCTGTTATTGATGCCAGCAAGGGAGATGGTATCTTCTCTCCTGAAAATTGGCTCAAGTTAAGGCAGGCTTTATTCGGAGTCTGCTGCAAGCTGCAGAAAGCCAGCTCCTGTCCTCCACCTACGGTGAACGACGCGGGCTGGTATAAGGGAATCAGGCTGGTTGCGTGCGAAGACCAACGATCGGCCGATTTCTACAAGCAGGCAATATCCGAGCTGGGGGAACTCTGGCCAGGCGCCAAAATTAAGGCGGTGCTTAAGGAGGAAATCCCCAGTCGGCCAAGATGCAGGACATGGATTCCTTGCTTCCATTCGGATCCAGTGGAAGTCCTGCATATAGTGCGGCTCTTCAACCCGGATCTTCCTACGGGGGATTGGAGGGTGGCCAAGATTGGCGAGCCAGTAGACAATCGGCGCGAGGCTCTTTTCATCATTAATGATGAGGCACTACCAGTATTGGATGCCCGCAAGGGTGTTATTAGGTATGGGGTTCATACCTAATATATATATAATGGGGGTGCCTCTTTTTCTAGGGGCTGATTCTAATGCGCATCATGAAGTATGGGGTAGCTCCAAAACAAATGGCCGTGGTGAGGAACTTTTTGACTTCATCCTTGCCCACGACCTTTCCATCGGCAACACTGGCAGTGAACCAACCTTCATTACCTCAAATCGTAGGGAGGTTCTTGACGTTACCTTGGTCAGTGGGCGGCACTCACATTTGCTCCGTGACTGGAGCGTTCTACAGGAGTGCTCTTACTCCGACCATAGGTACATTTCGTTTAACGTGGCTGGCCACAGCTCTGATGTCCAGGTAGCCTTTATTAACAGAAAAAAGACGGACTGGAACTTATTTAAAGTTATGGTCCGATCCTCACTGGAAAATGCTCCCAAGAGCATTGACTGCTACCATGAATTAGATCAGGCGGTTGACACCCTCACTAGTTCTCTCAATTCCACTTCCAGGGCAGCGTGTAAACCACCCATAGTCAGGGGGAATCCCAAGCCTCCCTGGTGGAATATGGAGATCCGCACCCTGCGAAGAGAATGTAGGAGGGAGTTCAACAACTCCAAAAGTTCTAATGACTGGTCGATGTACAAAACGAAGCTCAAGGCTTTTAAGTATGCCGTACGCAAGGCAAAGAGGTCCTCGTGGAGATCTTTCTGTGGAAACATAGAGAGTCTCAGCGAGGCAAATCGCCTTCGGAAGGTCTTAAGCACGACACCAAAGGCTATGGGGTGCGTCATGAACCCTGAGGGCATTTGGACTAGTTCGTGCGCAGATACACTAAACGTTCTTATGGACGCGCATTTTCCGGGCAATTATTGCCCTCTAGAAGCGGTGCATCAAACGGAGCAAGCTCACAACTCAACAACGCCGTTCAGAATATCAAATTCTCAACTAATGGTGGGCTATAAACTCCTTTGAGCCGTTTAAATCTCCAGGGCCTGATGGCGTCCTTGCGGCTGACATTCAGCAGTCCATGGAAGTATCGCTACCATGGCTCAGAGAGATCTACAAAGCTTGCCTACGCTTCTCGTATGTTCCCTCCAGCCGGCGGGAAACTAGAGTTGTGTTTATCCCTAAAGCAGGAAAAGTTTCGCATGTTAAGCCGAAGGACTATCGTCCAATAAGTCTTAACTCTGTATTGCTTAAAATATTGGAAAGGATCATTGATTACCATATTAAAAAATCAATAGATCCTGTGCTGATCTCGCAGTCTCAGCACGCCTATACCAGAGGCAAATCGGTTGAGACTGCTCTTCACGTCCTCATTGAGCAAGTTGAGAAATCTCTTGCTCTAAAGGAATATACGCTTGCTGCCTTTTTGGACATTGAGGGAGCCTTCAACAACGTACAGTGTAACGCAATTGTTGAGGCACTCTCGGTGCTACACGTCGATGAGCGGCTGATCGCTTTTATTGTGCAGCTTCTTAAAAGTAGAGTGGTAATCTCTTCCCTGGGGAATGTCAGCGTAAGACGAGGAGTCAGTGCGGGCACACCTCAGGGTGGGGTCCTCTCTCCCCTGCTGTGGAACATCACGGTGAATACTCTCTTAATGAAACTGGACCGTGCCGGCTGCAAAGTGATTGCTTATGCGGACGACATAGCTGTGGCAGTGTCGGGAAAGTATTTATCTACTTTATCGGAGAGGTTAAACCACTCTCTTGACATTCTTTCACGTTGGAGTCGTGAGTGCGGCTTGAATGTGAATCCTAGTAAAACGGAGCTAGTACTGTTTACAAGAAAGTACAAAATTCCCTTATTTGAGTTACCCAAACTAAATGGGGTCTCCATTGGATTGAGCCAGAAGGTCAAGTACTTAGGGCTTATCCTTGACTCGAAGTTGCTGTGGACCTACAATATAGCAGAAAGAGCGCGGAAGGCTTTCAATGCACTCTACTGCTGTAACAGAGCCATAGGAGCGAATTGGGGATTACAGCCTCGTACTGTTGCTTGGCTTTATACTACTGTGGTTGAGCCAATTCTATTGTTTGGGGTAGCGTTCTGGTGGCAGGTTGCTCTTAAGGCAACCTGCAAACGGCAGCTTGAAAAAGTGCGGAGGATGGCTGCACTGCTGGTAACTGGAGCGCTCCGATCCACTCCTACTAAGGCACTATTCGTGCTGCTTCATTGGCTACCAACCAATCTACTTATCTCACAGCAAGCCAATCTTGCTGCTGTGAGACTTAATTGCATCTCGGCATGGAATAGAACAGAAGTCGGCCATGCGAGAATTTTGGCCGAGGGAGTTCCCGCTCCAGCGGGTGTTGACTACATCGCACCGCAATGCCTACTAGATCTGGAGTTCACAACTCGCATTCCTGGTAGGGATGAATGGCGTGATGGCGTCACCCTCGAAAGTGGGCTAGTCCATGTGTACACCGACGGCTCTAAGCTTAACAACAGAGTCGGGTGTGGTGTATACTCGGACGAGCTGAATCTTAAGCTGTCCCTCCGTCTGCCAGACCACTGTAGTGTCTTTCAGGAAGAGGTTGCGGCTATTTTTCAGGCTATCGACTGGCTTCTGTGTAATCGAATATTCGGGGTCAATATTGGTATTTTCACAGATAGCCAAGCGGCTATTAGGTCCCTTGCTGGTCCTTGTACAGTGTCCATTATTGTTGCTGAATGCCGTGCATCTCTTAGGGAGATATCGAGACATTCGGTTGTTCAATTGATTTGGGTGCCTGGACATAGGGGGTTTCAGGGCAACTGTGAGGCCGATGAGCTAGCAAGGCTTGGAACCTTGTTACCGGAGGTCTCTTGCTCCACAATAGGAATACCGATGGCATCGGTGAAATTAGCCATCAGGCAAAAATATCTTGAGGACGCTAGGAAGTCCTTCGCAGAGGAATCATCCTGTGCGATAGCAAGGCAGTCCTGGTTATCCATGGATGCGCATCGCACCAGGCAGCTTTTAGGCTTAACTCGAAGCGCTCTGCGTTGCACTGTCGGTGTGTTAACTGGCCACTGCCTCATAGGGCGGCACGCACAACGACTGGGCGTAGAGTTTAACAATTTTTGTCGGAGTTGTGGCTCTGAGGATGAGGAGGAATCCGTCCTCCATCTCATGTGCCAGTGCCCGGCTTTGGCAAGGAGAAGGTTGGCGGCACTTGGTGCACCCTTTCCCTCAAATCTGACGGAACTGTCCCCGGTCAATTTAAAGGCGATAGTCCGTTTTATCAAAGGAAGCAGATGGTTTCCTGATTTTAGTGAGTAGGAGAGAGTTACTAATTTATTATGGTATCACAACGGGCCTCTCTTGTGCCTATGTGTGCCGATCGTCAGGTCTCTGGGGATCGGCAGCCATTTCAACCTAACCTAACCTAACCTGGTCCCCACTCTGTGCTTCGAGCGGGGATATCAAGCGATTGTGGGGGATGGGCTGGAGTGGAATCAGCAATGGGGCCCAGCAGCTCTAAGCATCTACACTGACGGCTCTAAAACGGCTGCCGGAGTGGGTGCTGCAACATGTTCTGCAGATGTTACTATTAAAGCAGCCTTCAGGCTTCCTAACCACTGTATTTTTCAGGCGGAGGTTTTTGCAATACGTAAAGCCGCAGACTTAGCACACGCCAGAGATACCACAAGTGAGGAAATTAACATCTTTACAGACAGTCAAGCAGCGGTCAAAGCTCTGATGTCCCACACATACAAATCGAAGTGTGTACTCGACTGTATTCAGGCCCTGAACAGACTGGGCAACCACAGTAGAGTCCGAATTTTCTGGGTTCCTGGTCACAAGGACATTGAAGGAAACAAGAGGGCGGATGCGCTAGCCAAGCACGGAGCTAGCCTTCCCCTGTCAGGATCGGTTGACATTTTAACTCCAATCCAGACGATCAAATACTCTATCGACTCCAATATGATGCAAGGTGCGATGTGCAGATGGCGTGCAACTCAGACCTGCAAGCAAACCAAAATCATGTGGGGGTCATACAATCACGCAGCGACTAAGTTCCTGCTCGATTTAACGCGGACTGACTGCAGGCGGCTGGTCGGTGTCATAACTGGCCACTGTCTTGTAGCATCTCATGCCATGAAAATGCGGCTCCTAACCAGCGACACCTGTAGGAAGTGTCAGGAGCCGGGAGTCTCTGAAACAATCCAACACCTTCTGTGCCACTGCCGGCACTGGGGAAAACCAGGCAACGCTGCTTCGTTGAGCCCTGGCTGGTGGATCTATCACATTCGGCGGAGCAGAGGCTGAAGGACATACTTCAGTTTGCAAAAAAGTCCGGGGCCTTCGATGGCCGTTTGGACTGAACTTTCTCCGGGTCCATTTATCTGGTATCGCTACGGACCAAATGGGTCTATGTGTGGCCATGTGCCAGGCAGTTGAACCTTACCTAACCTATATTAGAGCACTGCACGAGTAAGTAAAAAGTAATCGGATAAATAATCGCCGAGTACACGACTGAACGATGCGAGTACATACTCGGCATCGTTTCGCCAATGCATCGCCGATTATATTTGCTTAATGATTACGAGTAATATTCGCCAGAACCGCATCGTAGCATCGTGCAGTGCTGCGAGTAGGCATCGTGAATAGTCGTCGAGCTTTTTTGGTAAGTCGGAACAGGACCTTTAGGTATCGAAATCAACAGTACATCTGTAATTCAAAGAAAAAATACTCAATGTCATAAATGAAATAAAACCAATAAACTAATTTTTTTTTTTGGACACATTTGTAGTTTTTCTTTTTCGGTATTTTCATTTTATGAGGGATAGTTGAGAGTTTATTTATTTATTTATTTATTAATCCCTTGCGCTACAGATACAATTCCACTTACAGCGTCAAGAAAGCAAAAAAAAGAATGAAACATAAAAAAGTAAAGGAAAAAACAAAAATAATTCACTAATTTGAAAACTAAAATTAGGACTAAGGTAAATAGCAATTCAATGTAACATTTTCAATACATGCTTGAATTGTGAGAACGATTGCGGAAGAGGACCAAGCTTAAGGGCATTATGCGTTCTAGGTAGACGCAGCAAAGGAGAATGGAAATATACTTCCGTACGTGCGAACGGAACAGAGAAAACCTCCGATGATCGACTAGGACGACTGGATTCACGTCTGGTTATCTGTTGTTGCTTATCATTTTCTTATGGAATAAATAGTTTGATCATTCCTGTAAATTTGAAACTGGCGTAACAATGTCGGTATTAGAAAAAATTAAAAGTGGTGAATACAAAACAAAAGAAGCATGTGGTAAGAGTGACGTGTGGGCCTGTTTTAAAAAATTGTGAAGGAAACAAACGGTAGTGAAGAAGTTCAACCTTTTGTAATGTGTGCTAAGTGTGATCACATTTTTAAATACACCAAAGGTTGCAGTCCACCCAATTTGAAGAAACACCGTTGTTTCAAAAACGCATGCGAACCGGAAAATTGTGCATCTACATCTACTACAGACGCTTATGTGAGCAACAGAAAAAGAGAGCGCATCACTGTGAGTGACGAATTAAAGAACATCATTACGGACAAATGTGTACAATTTGTGAGCCAGGATCTCCGCTCGTTTTTAACAGTAAGTGGTACTGGTTTTAAAACCGTAGCACGCTCCTTGGTAGAAGCAGGGGTGAAACTGGGGTCCAAAAATTCAACCGCATCCCACTACTGTTAGCTTTACGCTCCACGAAATTCACAACAGAGAATTATAGCGCTTTTTTTCGATGACATTCAACCGCATCCCACTACTGTTAGCTTTACGCTCCACAAAATTCACAACAGAGAATTATAGCGCTTTGTTTCTGAGCTACAGCCATTGCTCAAAAAATGTGAGGTATTGTTCTCTACAAGTGCATGTTCAAAATAATAACAGAACATGGAGTGATGTTATAGTATTATATTATATAATTACGTTATACAGGATGGTGTGCAGCAACAACAGATATGTGGACGGAAAACAAAATGCAGAGGAATTTTATGGCCTTAACAGTTCATTATCTTGATGCGGTTTGGCGAGTGCTCAGCTTAGCTCAGCGACATAGCCATATCGTATATTAAAAACAGTAGAGCCTCGATTATCCGTTATAATGAAAGTTTAATCCATTTTATTTCAATGCTGTATACATTACAAATACTATAAAAAAATTCATGACATTATTGCACAAAAATGCGGCAGGCAGATATAAATACTGCGTATGACTTCTTATATGCAGGGATTGCAGATTCTCTTTGTTTAATGACGTTCCAAGTTCGTTCCACGTTTTCTTCCACTTTCACATGGTCTTGAATTGTATATGTTTGTTTTGCATATGACAAGATCATATTCTTTAAATCAAAAGTGTGCCTTTAATTTTTCATGCACTATGCTTTCTATCTAACAGCCCAGATCAACGATACTGTATAAATGAAAGTTCTTTTTCAAGACACTTACTTCTTACTTAATGATAGAATGCAAATTACACAATTACTAAAAACACAACGTTCAGAAATTGAATTTAGATACTGCCTTCCCAAGGTGCCTATCAAACTTTGTAATAAATCAAGTGTTCGTCGTGCAGACATATTTTTTAAAATGCGGGTTCGGGAAAATATAAAAAAAAATTTTAAAAATTTTTTTAAAAAATTTTAAATCTGAGACTGTAAACTATTTTCACTTTCTGAAATGACCAATAAGAGGTTTATACTTGAATAATTACATTATTCTATTTATTCTTTGTGTTGTAGTCGAGTGCTGTGTACCATTGAATTTTTAAATTTCGACCAGGAGCAAAACGCAGTCAAAAAAACAGCTACCAACATACTTCGCGCGTGAGAAGAGAAACTGACAGCCTTACATTTACGAGATAATAGACTTCAAAAATTGACTTTAACTACTGACCAAGGCTCTAACATAAAAAAGCATTGGAACAGTATTCGCGCGTTAATTGTATGGCCGATATTCTGAACTTAATTTTAACACATACTTTTAATAAAATAGTGCTAGAAGAAATCGCCCCTCCTATTTTACAATTATTTACGCGTTGTAAGTCTTTAGTAGAGTACCTTAAACAAAGTGGTAACTGTCAGAAAATGGACACGACAGTAAAGCAAGAGTGCACTTCACGATGGAATACAAAGTTTGATATGCTGCTTTCGATTCGAAAAATTTTTAATACTATTGAAGAAATATTAGAAGGCGCTAAAGAAGAATATCGTCTTCATGGAATTGAAAAATATATCTTAGATAGGTTGATTCTGTTTTTACACCCATTCAAAGAGGCAACATTACTGTTTGAGGAGGATAAGAAGCCTACTATTCATTTTACTACACGTGCATATTTTGAAAGAACAGCTAATGAAATTACAGAATGAAGAAGCAAATACCGGAGTTCAAGCGATTATTCGTCATTGTTTGGATAATGTTTTTGATATGAAATTTCAACCACATCGCATTCATAAAATAGCAGAATTCTTATGGTCCGAACATAAACATCTGCGGTTTCTAGAAGAAAATACACGTGAAGAAATTTATAATCTTGTCAAAGATGAGCTGAATTTCATTCTCGAAAATTCTGAAAGTTCTTCTGCCACAACTTCATCTTATTGTGAGAGCAATGAGATAGAAGTTCCTGCCAATACGTCGAACTGCATTGACACTCTCTAAAAAATATAGAGATGTTTACATTGACCACTACAATAATTGGCAGTCGCAAGTTAATGCTGAAATGGAGCTGTACAAAGCAAGCCGTGCCACTGACCCAAATATATTACGTTGGTGGCAAAGTCATAAAAAAGACTTTCCTTTGCTCCACCAACTAGGACGAAAAATCTTGCGTATTCCAACTTCCAGTGCCTCTAGTGAACGAGTGTTCAGTTCCGTAAACAGAATGCTAAAAGATAGGAGAAGTAATCTGAAGGGAGAGAATATTGATGCCATACTGTTTCTACATTCTGCAGGAAAGGGTTAACAAAAAAACCAAATAAACAGTGGAAGACAAGTTA
Organism: Nemotelus pantherinus; assembly: GCA_963978885.1. Taxonomy (NCBI): domain Eukaryota; kingdom Metazoa; phylum Arthropoda; class Insecta; order Diptera; family Stratiomyidae; genus Nemotelus; species Nemotelus pantherinus. Next base: position 186,422,309 of record OZ022264.1, read on the forward strand.
TATATAATCTTAACTTATGTTTGAAATATCAAAAACCATTTCTTTTAAATCAAAACTGTACACCTTTCTTTTTATAAGAGTTATTTTGTATAGAATAGACTGCTTAGTGCATACTAGAAAATAATTTTTTTGTTATATTCTGTTTTAATCTAATAAAGTGAATTTTCTATTTATGTCTAAAGTCCCATTTTTCACCTTCCTATGGATGTCTCGTATAATGTTATACATTCCTTAAGCATGAGCCAAATCTCGGCGATGCCGATGCCAAATACGATTACACTCGCCGATGCCGATGCGGAACGATGCGAGTACTAAATTGCGTGACGAGTACGAGTACACATGAGGTAATCGTGTTAATCGTGCGATGAGTATTCGTACTCGTAATCGTACGATGCTGTACGTACTCGTGCAGTGCTCTAATATATATATATATATATATATATATATATATATATATATATATATATATATATATATATATATATATATATATATATATATATATATATATATATATATATATATATATATATATATATCTATATATATATATATATATATATATATATATATATATATATATATATATTTATTCATAGATATGTATATGTATATTCATAGATATATATATATATATATATATATATATATATATATATTTATTCA
>OZ022264.1:186432462-186437462 GCA_963978885.1 Nemotelus pantherinus
TGTGTGGAGGCCAATGGCGGCCATTTCGAATGAAACGCAACTTTTTGTATTCGTATTCTATCAATAAATAATCCCTGAAAAAATTATCGAAATAACTCAAGTCGTTTCATTTTTACATCGATAAACATCTATGACAGAACTTATGGCTAGACTAGGTATATATATATATCTATATATATATCTATATATATCTATATATATATCTATATATATATATATATATATATATATATATATATATATATAGATATATATATATATATATATATATATATATATATATATATATATATATATAGATATATATATAGATATATATATATATATATATATATATATATATATATATATATATATATATATATATATATAGATATATATATATATATAGATATATATATATATATAGATATATATATATATATATATATATATATATATATATATATATATATAGATATATATATATATAGATATATATATATATATATATATATATATATATATATATATATAGATATATATATATATATATATATATATATATATATATATATATATATATATATATATATAGATATATATATATATATATATATATATATATATATATATATATATATATATAGATATATATATATATATATATATATATATATATATATATATATATATATATATATATATATATATATATATATATATATAAATATATATATATATATAGATATATATATATATATATATATATATATATATATATATATATATATATATATCTCTAAATATATATATATAAAAGTCTATATTAAGCGGATATGTATATTATATTTTATTATCATATGCTGATTTATATATATTATAAACTTTTAGAATCGAGTAATATTTTTAAAAAGGAATAAGTATATTTTATTTGCACATTTTTTGAATCCAATATTTGATTTATAAATTTTCAATATGAGTTTGTTTCCTCTTTCAGGAGTATCAATTAATGTTACCGAACACTCAGAAGCCATTCTCGAAGTTTCTAGCATCATAAACGAATCAAATAAACTGAATCAAACATCTTCCACTGAGCATGCCAGCAATACTACAGAAGTTGTCATGGACGCTCAAGTGATTAAATTGGGACATGAAATTATTGGAGGAATTGTTGAAAAAGTGTGTAGCTCCGAATTCGAAGCTGAGGAATATTGCACTGCCATTGTAAGTATAAAATTTTGAACAAATTATTAGTGTTACCAAGATGCGTCGGCTTACTAGCATACATCCAGATGGATTAAATGTCCCGATTTGATTTCCGTAACTGATCGCATAACCTACGTCTTTTACTGCAATTTTGCACTTTACAGGACTGAATTGTCCAACCGAGTTTTATCCTAACCATTTTTGTACAACTAAGCTAAGTAAAACGAGGGTGGATCACCGCTGCGCACTAGAATGAAAGAGTAAAGTGGAGTTTATTTATTTATATATTATTGTCTGAATCAACAGATACAAGTCCAATTAGAGACTAGACAAAGAATAAACTTATATATATATATATATATATATATATATATATATATGTATATATATATATATATATATATATATATATATATATATATATATATCTAGATATATCTATATATATCTAGATATATATGTATATATATATATATATATATATATATATATATATATATATATATATATATATATATATATATATATATATATATATATATATATATATATATATATATGTATATATATATATATATATATATATATATATATATATATATATATATATATATATATATATATATATATATATATATATATATATATGTATATATATATATATATATATATATATATATATATATGTATGTATATATATATATATATATATATATATATATATATATATATATATATATATGTAGTGTATTCGGAGCGAAGAAAAAGACGTGTTGTCAACTCGATGGTTGGTGGCGGAAGAGACCGACACCTACATTTATTAAATTCATATGTCATCTGCTAGGTTACAATTGATATGACAATTCACAATTTATATGACGATTCAAATGCCATTTTACAATGGATCTGGCAATATCCAACAACCTCTTCCCTAAATTGTTTACAATTTTTACAAATAATTCTCAGAGTGATGAAGCAAATCTAGACAATTTGGAAAGCATAATCTAATTCAGAACTAAAAATGTTGAAACAAAGCAACAAAGACAGTCTATACTTCTTATCGATTTCCAATCTTAAATTATCATTTTTGAGCGATATTTTAAATTCAAATACTTAAGGGGTAACACCTATGTAGAAATTTCAAAAAAATCTATTTGTTTATTTTTGCTAAAATGGCAGGGAAACATGTCTAGAATAACGTCTTAAGTTATTTTCAAAAATAAAATTTTTTTTTCCGAGTTATGAGCATAAACGTTGGACGCCCCACCGTGCGGTCGGGGCCTATGCGGCGCGCGTACGGCACGCTCTGCTCCAAAGTCCTTATACCTACCACAGGTATCCGTTAGCGACTTTTCTCATTAGTAAATTACCATTCATTATGACAGGTAGTAGACCAACATTTGCCACAAAAAAGGCAATAAATCCACAAAGCGAAAACGAGAAACGTGAAAGAGCCGCCCTTTGTTTTCAAACTTTAAATGCGTTTTTCTCGAAACCACATTTTTTGATACGGCCCGCACGATTATTCAGCCAATTTGTATCCGATCAATTTGAAATTTTGGTGCAAGCTTCACAACATCTTTTTCTAGGGAAGTACGTAAGATTTTGTTGATAAATTGAATATTTTTATTTTTACGGCTGATTTTGTACGATTTTTTTTTACCAAAAAAATTTTTTTTGGAAAACCGTACGCCAATCTTTCAAAATTCAATATTTTTGAAAACCCGTACGTACTTCCCTTGCTTTTAGTTCAAACTTTAAGAAAAATTTTGATTTTTGTGTTTCAGACCATTTGCGACGACGAAAAGTTGCGGGCCGTTGAGGCATCTTTGAAAAATCGTCTGATGCTCGTAGCCTGGTACAGCCGCCATTTTGTATTTTAGGACGTTGTAAAAATTAATTTGTATACTTCAAAACATGTATAATAAAGCCATGTAATTATTTTTTCAATCAAATATAAAGTTTCCTTGGAAAAAAATGCAAAAAATCAGCCTCGAAAACAGCGTTCCACATAGGTGTTACCCCTTAATTGTTAAATAAAAATTAATCAATCTTTAATATACTTCTGTTCTTTCATTTTTTCTTTGGCTTTAATTGATGCTACTCTAGGAGCCCTACCAACTCTCTCTCTTAAATTTACTTCGGATTCGGCGGTTGCCATCGAGTCATGCACCGGCCGCTGGGACTGATCGGTTGAAAATTCAGAAATATTGGGTAAAATTGTGGGTTCCAAAGTATTATTCGATTCGTCAATCGGCATTTCATTCTGACTGGCGGCGGGGCGAATCTGATCCAGATGTCTTTTTATGTCTCGATTGTTATGAGTTAATAAGCAAGTGTAATTTCTCGGGCCAATTTTATTTTTTATCACGGCGGGCGACCAACTCGGCTTGTTAGGATCGCTATAATTTCTCACGTAAACTTTTTGATCAACTGAAAAATCTAAGTCTCGATTACCTCGAAAATTTTTTATGGCCATTTCTTGAGCTCTTTCGATATTTTCTTTTATGAGCGGCGGTTTCAATAAACTAAAACGAGATCTAAGTTCTCTATTAAATAATAATTTTGCTGGCGATTCCCCAGAAGCACAATGCTTCGTTGTGCGATAATCAAATAGAAATCTATTTAAAATCGCTTCAAAATCAGAGTGATCGTTCTGTAAAGTTGCTTGTAAAGATTTTTTTTAGAGTTTTTACGAAATTTTCGGCTTGGCCATTGGTAGCGGGATGACCAGGAGCTGTGAAAATGTGTCTAATTCCATTCATATCAATAAATTTTTTGAACTCTTGTGAGGTGAACTGCCTGCCATTATCACTAACCAATATTTCGACCAAACCAAATCGACAAAATACTTCACGAAGCTTATCAATAGTGAAAGAGGACGTTATGTCTTTCGTCTTGAAGACTTCAACCCATTTTGAAAAGGAGTCCACAATCAACAAAAGATAATAACCTCTGACTGGACCGGCATAATCAACATGAATTCTTTGCCATGCTGAGTCGGTAGGCGCCCAAGGAATTAAAGAAGCCTTTTCCGGGCTAGCTTGTATTTTCTGACACGAATTGCAATTCTTGATCATATTTTCAATATCGTGGTCCATTCTTGGCCACCAAATATATGAGCGGGCTAGTGATTTGGTCTTTACTATACCAAAATGTGATTGGTGTAATAAATCCAACACAGCCTTCCTCAATTTGCTGGGTATCACGGTGCGATAGCCCCATAATATGCAATCTCTTTCGACTGTAAGCTCAGAATGCCTTGTCCTGAATTGTTCGAAGTCTTTTCTGTCCATTTTTTCTAAAGTTCCCTCCTGAATGCAACTTAATACTTTAGACAAAATTTGATCTCTTTTTGTTTCAATTCCAATTGTTTTATAATTTAAATTTAAAGGATTAATAAATCCAACATAATCTATATAATTCGGTTCTGGCTTCACCTCAGAAATTTTCAATTGAGCCATCCTAGACAAACTGTCTGCTCGATTTAAAGTGCCCTTTACATATTTGATTTCATAGTCAAATCCCGAAAGTGTGAAGGCCCATCGTTGCATTCGTGATGCGGCCATCACTGGGATGCCTTTGTATTGGCCAAAAATAGCCAAAAGTGGTCTGTGATCTGTTTTCAAGACGAAATGAATACCCAATAAATATTGCTTTAATTTAGTTACACTGAAGATAATTGCGAGGGCTTCTTTTTCTATCGTACTGTAATTTCTTTGGGCGCTGTTCAACGCTCTTGAGACATACGCGATAGGTTTTTCACTTCCATCGTCAAAAACATGAGATAAGACTCCGGCAATAGCCAAATT
>OZ022264.1:186442462-186507462 GCA_963978885.1 Nemotelus pantherinus
TCCCTCAGTCTGTTAGAATTTTCAAAAGTTTAGTTCGTAGTAGTGATGGGCAGCACCTGTGCGTGTTAAGCACAGTGTGCTAGCACACTTCGGTGTGTTGTTCGAGTGCGACACTTTATAATTGTGTCGACAGCACACTTGTACTAGCGACACATTTGTACTGGGCAGCGTGCCTACTGACAGCACACTTGTACTGGGAGCACACTTGTACTGGCGACACATTTGTACTGGCGACACACTTGTACTGGCGACACACTTGTTCTGGCGATACACTAGAGTATATCGAAAAAAATTTTATTTACATAGAAAATTTTAACCTACATTGAAAATTCTATTTTTGACAAAGTGGTCTCGAAAACATGCACTGATTCTCATCAGACACCAGCTCACAGTGCATACTTGACTGATGTGACCACTTGCAGTTGGAAATCATTACATTTTTATTTATGCTAGTTGTGACAAATTTTAACAACTCCGACTTATATCCATCGATATAATTTTACTTAGTAAAGGTAATTGAATTTGATCACGGTTCCCTTCTTGTCTATAAATCAGCATGGACAACGTATATCGTCTCTAAAACTTATCAAAGCCGAGAATATTGAAACGGGAAACTCGATCGCTTTGCGGAATCAGCCTCCGAAAGCAGAATCAAATTGGAAATGTTATTTGCGGGATGATTAAAATTGAAAAAAATTTTATTTACATAGAAAAGTTTAATCTACATTGAAAATTCTATTTTTGACAAAGTGGTTTCGAAAGCATGCACTGATTCTCATCAGACACCAGGCTTATTCCGCAATACGATCGAGTTTCCCGTATCAATATTCTCTGCGTTGATAAGCTTTAGAGACGATATACGTTGTCTATGCTGATTTATAGACAAGAAGGGAACCATGATCACAATTAAGTAACCTATACAAGTAAATTATATCGATGGATATAAGTCGGAGATGTTAAAATTTGTCACAACTAGCATAAATAAAAATGTAATGATTTCCAACTGCAAGTGGTCACATCAGTCAAGTATGCACTGTGAGCTGGTGGTATGCAGCTCACGATGGTCAAGAACTCAGCAACTAGAATAGTATAAATCACGACTCGTCCACTTGGTTCGCGGGATAATTAATCGCTCGAAACTCAAAACTCGTTCTGATCACGTTCCAGGTCTTCTTTCAAAACGGCACATTACAACCTGTTATTTTTTGAATCAAGTTATATCAACTGGTCCAGCGACGCACACAGCTCAATCGTTGACATTATCCCAGGCCTTGAAACGTGTGCGTTTCAAATTTAGCTGTCCATCGGCTGGTACCGGATGTCGAGAATGGTGGGATGATTTCATGACATGAAAATAAATTTTGATAAGTTATTAGATTTATTATTTACCGTGATACTGTGTTTCCTTGGATGATATTCGTTTCTGGCAGTGTACCAAGCGGTATTGATGACCCAATATTTCGCGGCATTTCCTCCGTGCGAATATTGTGCCGTCCTCGGACCAGAGTTAAGGCGCTCCTACTCGCCATCTCATTCCAGTGGATCGTGGAATGGATAGAGGAAGGGGGAAATAAAATAATTCAGTATAAGCGTCAATTAGCGTTGTTCAATATAATGATCGGCAGTTCTTTGCCTTTATTAATTCAAATTTAGAAAGTTGCTAGTTTTATGTTGATTTCGTAGTTGATGTGTTTTGGTTAAAGCTGTGTTCATGGTTTTCACACGTTGTGGTCTGGTAAAGGGCAAATTTTATAAATCGGCCTTCGTATTGTTGAGCTAGCAGTTTTCAGATCAACCACTCGAACTAAGCCATCTGAACCTGGATACACTGCAGATATGCGTCCCAACATCCACTTGAGAAGAGGTAGACCTTCATCCTTGACTATTATTAGTTGCCCGACTTTTAAGTTCGGTCGAGCATTTTTCCATTCCTGTCGATGTTGTAGGGTGTGTAGATATTCACTTTGCCACCGTTTCCAAAAATCTTGTTGGATTTTCTGAGTCAGGATCCAACGTCGTAAGCCGATTATCTTTGTGTCAGCAAGATCGTCTTGTGGAGGGGCGGTTAAAGTTCGTCCAATGAGAAAATGTCCTGGCGTGAGGGGAGTGAGTTCAGCTGGGTTATCCGTCAAAGGACTTAAAGGTCTGGAGTTGAGGCATGCCTCTATTTGGATCAGGACTGTTGTGAGTTCCTCATAAGTGAGAATAGTATTTCCCATTATTCGTCGAAGGTGGTGCTTCATTGAACGGACTCTGGCCTCCCATAAGCCTCCGAAATGTGGGGACCCTGGTGGAATGAACACCCAGTTAATGCCATTATTTGCAAACAGTTCCGCAACTTCACGCGTGGCTTTATGTAAGCTTGTAATGAATGTTTGTTGAAGTGATGCCTTGGCTCCTACGAAATTTGTACCACAGTCAGTGAAGATATTTTTGCAGTGTCCCCTTCGTCCAATAAATCGTCGTAATGCGGCCAAAAAGGCATCTGTCGTCAGATCACTTAACGCTTCTAAATGAATAGCCTTGGTAACGAAGCAAATAAATAATGCGATGTAGCCCTTGTGAGTTGTCGGATTCCGACCCTTTGACATTCGTATCGTCAGTGGTCCTGCATAATCTATGCCAGTATTTTTGAAAGGAGGAGCTGGAGTAATACGTTCGCTCGGTAAATTGCCCATCAATTGAGTTGATAGACGAAAACATTTTATACATCGATGTAAGTACGCCTTGATTGTATTATGTAATTTTGGAGCCCAATATTTTCGCCGGATGCTGCTAAGTGTTGCCGTCAGTCGTCCGTGCAGAGTTTTTAAATGGTGAATGGAATTGAGCAATTTTGTGAGATGGCTTCCATATGGAAGAATCATTGGATGCCGTTCTTCGTAAGATAAATGTGAATGGTGTAGTCGTCCGCCAATCCGTAAGATGTCATCTTTGTCTAAGAAAGGTATGAATCCTTTGATTTTGCTTTTGTCATTGATTTTTGTTGTTGATTTTAGTGATTGGATTTCTTCATTGTATTCCGCTCTTTGGACGGCACGGATCCAGTAAGAAGAGGCGTTATCTAGTTCCTGCGATGACAGGAAACTTGCCTGATGAATCAACCTTTGCCTTCTACATTGTTGAATAAATCGCAGAGCGTATGCTGTAATTCGGCTGAGTTTAGTGTAGGAAGAGAAATCGGAAAGGTTCATAATTGTACCTTCATCTATAGAAGTCTGTGCTACAAAAGAGGTAATTTTACGGATATCCTGCGTAGTAGTGAAGGCATTTTGCGTTGGCCAGTCATTGGCAGAACGTGACAGCCAATCTGGTCCGTGCCACCAAAGTGTTGAAAATTTCAACTCAGTCGGAGATATGCCTCTGGTGGCTAAATCAGCAGTATTATCCCTGGAAATTACATGATGCCAGATGGCCATGGGTATCAGCTCTCGAATTGTACTTGTACGATTTGCGACGAACGTCTTCCAACTGCAAGGGAGTTTGGCAAACCAGGGTAGCACAATTGTTGAATCAGTCCAGCAATGTACGGGAACTTCGTGTTGTTCAAGGATTCTAATGACGCGTGATAGCAGTTTTGCAAGAAGGGCGGCCCCGCTGAGTTCTAAACGAAGAAGCGAAATAGTTTTAATAGGCGCGACCTTGGTTTTGGCCATGATTAACGATACGTTAACGCCTGTACGGTTTGATCCAATTACTCTTAAATAGACGGCTGCACTGTATGCTTGCTCTGAAGTATCGCAAAATCCGTGGAGTTCAAATTCTGATTGATTTTCCGTTTGGAGCCAACGGGATATTTTCACTTCCTCCAACTGTGGTCGATCATTTTTAAATTTATCCCACTCGACCTTGTACTTTTCCGGCAGTGGTTGGTCCCAGCTCAAGCATAACAGTCACAACTTCTGGATTAAGATCTTCGCCGTAACTGTCACAGGCGCATACCAGCCTAAGGGGTCGAATAATTTTGCAATACATGACAACATAGATCTCTTTGTGCATATCTTCGAGTGGTGTTCCATATGAAATTTGAGAAGAAAATTGTCGGTCATATGGTTCCACTCTAGACCAAGTGTCTTGACTGGGGACGCAGTGGTGTTTTGGAACTGAAGTGGATTTGACTTTAACCAATCTTCTTCGGGAATGGTTTTGAGAGTCAGTGGATCATTTGACGCCCATTGTCGTAGATGGAAACCACTTCGACTTAGTAGTGAGATTAACTCTTCTTGTGTCCGAAGCACATCCCTTAAATTATTAGCTCCCCCCATTACATTGTCGACATATAGGCCTGTGGTTAAAATTTTTGAAGCGAGAGTGAACTGTAAACCTTCTTCATCAACTAATTGTTGAACCACACGCATGGCGAGGAAAGGCGCTGAACTAACTCCGAAAGTCACTGTGCTAAGTCGAAAGTGTTCGACAGGTGCAGATGGATCACGACGCCACAGTATTCGCTGAAAATCGCTGTCAGTTTCCGAAACGAGGACCTGTCGGTACATTTTTTCCATGCCTGCCGCAAAAACTATCCGATGCATTCTCCAACGGGTGATGATGCCTGATAGATCCTGTTGTAAGCTGGGGCCGACGTGAAGTATATCTTTTAAGGAGTTGCCTTTGTCGGATTTGCAGGATGCGTTGAATACCACTCGCAATTTAGTTGTCACACTTGTTTCTTTGACGACACCGTGATGAGGCAGATAATAACTTAGTTTAGTCTTGATGTCTTCTTCTGGAATTTTCTCCATATGGTTCAATTCAATATATTCGCCCAGGCACCTCTCGTAGTCAGATCTAAATTTTGCATGTCTGCATAGTCGGCGTTCGAGCGAGATTAATTGTGAACTAGCTGATTTGAAGGATGATCCCATCTCCGCTGGATTAGTTTTGAACGGTAATGAAACGTCCTTGGGCGTTTCGTTTGTGAGTGGACTTAAAATGATCTTCGCATTGAACAGTGTCTTCATCGCGGTGACATACGGTTTCTACTTCCTCTAACTCCCAGAATCGACCTAATTGTGAGTCAAGTTCTAATTGGTTAAAGAACGAGTATGCATTAATTGATGTTCGTGGTTCATTACGAACTGGACCCATCAATATCCAACCTAATGCGGTATTTTGTGCGATTGGAGTATTGGAGGGGCCCTTCTTAATTCCCTCTTTGATGATATTTGGATATGCGTCCTAACCTAGGATCAAATCAATATTGCTTGGCTGATAATATAGAGGATCTGCCAAGTCTAGATTTCTTAAATGGCTGAAACGAGCGGACGAGAGTCGAGTCTGTGGCAGTCGACCGGTCAGTGATGGAAGAACTATTGCTTCCAGTGGCAAAATGAATTCCTTTGAAGTTATGGATTTGATCTTAAAGTGTACAACCTTTTGTGAGTGTCCTGTTTTGGTATTTCCTATTCCTGAAATCGTCATCTTCGTGATAATGTTCAGGGGTTTAAGTCGCAGACGTTGCACAGCCGCTGTAGTGATGAAGCTAACTTGCGAGCCTAGATCGATTAACGCTCTTAGTATGAAATCTGTTCCGTTAGATGGTATCTTAACAAGCGCAGTCGCTAATAATACCGTGTCAATTGATTGATTGACCACATAAGAAGAAACCAGATTCCGGTTTCCTGAGGAGTTTGGGCTTTTGAGTTGTTGATTCGAATCTTCGTGGATTGATGTATGGTGTCGACGTCCGCAGTGTACACAACTTCGTTTGCTAGGGCACATTTTGCTTTAGTGATCCGTTGCTAAGCAGTTGAAACATAAAGATTTGTTTCTCACGATCTGCAGACGTTGATCGTAAGGCAGTGCTTGGAATAGTTGGCACTTTCTCATATGATGATGTTGCTTGCAATACGAGCAGGTGATTGAGTTTGTAGAAACTAATACTGCGTGTTTTTGCAGGCTGGTTGTTTTACATGGCGTAGTTGAAAAGGCTGACGACACAGCCTCTAAAGTTCGGAATCTTGTTTCAAGAAATCCTAAGTATTGAGCGATAGTGAGAGGTTCAGTACTCAGACTGAGTTTCTCTTCCCACATTGTTCGCGTTTCGGATGGTAGACGTGATGATTGGACGTAAATAATGGCAAGATCCCAATCATCCACTCTCACCATCAATGACTTCAACTCTGATAAACTTTCGTTTGGTGAATTTAAAAGGTTTCGAATTGTTGCTGCTGATTCTCTTGATATTGGTGAATTGTTGAATAGAAATGCGAGTTGAGCATTGATTAGCAACCGGTTGTTGCTGAACTTTGAACTTTGTAACATTTTCAACACAAATATTTCAGATAATTCAGTTTCTTCAGTAGTTAATTCACCACAACGTTTATCTTTCGGGTTAAGTGTATTATATATAAACCAATTTATCCACGCAATCATACGAACGGTTTTAAGATATTTTGCAAAATATAACAAATACCAATAATCCAATTCACACGATACCGATATCATGACAAAACACTTTCGTCTTTCTCCGTCTATTTCCGTTTCGTTGTGCTCGTAAACCTCTGTAGGCCGTAAAGCAGGAGGATCATACAGCCATTGCGGTCCCTCCCACCATCTACTATTAAAAAAAGTGATTCCTGAGCACCCGCGCGATGCCAGATCTGCTGGATTCTGTGTCCCCGGAACGTGATGCCAAGACTCAACTGCCGTAAGTGTCCTAATCTCTTACTCGATTTCCTACAAATACTGCCCAAGGTTCTTCACGTCGAATCCATGCCAGGACTGTAGAGGAGTCTGACCAGAAATAGCACTCTGATTGTTCACTGGGAAAACATTCTTTATCCACTGCAAAAAGTCTAGCTCCAATCGTAGCAGCCAGTAACTCCAAACGAGGTATCGTTCGCACTGACACGTTACCATCCTTAATGCTTCGAACAAATATCACTGCAGCATATGCAGCCGAGCTCACATCACAGAATACATTGAAACTGTATTCCGTTTTATTCATATCGATGTCCAACCACCTGGGTATTTCGATGTCGAACAGGTGCCGCAACCCTTCAAGCCATTTTCGAAGTAAAAGTTCAATCTCGTCATCAACAGGCTCATCCCACTTTAAACCACATTTCCAAAAGCGCTGCAACAACAATTTCGGCTGCAACAACACCGGGCAAGTAAAGCCAATAGGATCAAAAACACGTTGAGCTGCCGAAAGAATTATCCTCTTCGACATGACACCATCCGCTTGTTTAACAATGCCATTTATATTATCTCGATTCAAAAACAGTGCGTCTCGTCTCGAATCCCACATAAGACCTAGTACATGAATGCACACGCCTCCCTTTCCACTAAGTTGTGTAGACTCCCACTCTCGCAATTCAAATGCAGCAGTAGACAGTATTTTTATAGATTCCTTTTCAAAAAGATGTAGTGAAGACTCATCTGGCAAACTTGTAACGCAGTTATCTACATAGAAATTATTACGAAGCCTCAAAATAGTTTCGTCAAATTTAATGCCTGCACATTTCTCCAAATGATAATTAATTGTTGCGCCAAGTAAAAAGGGACTACAATTAACTCCGAATACCACGCGACGATGTCGGTAAATTTTAGTTGCACCGTTCTTGTCTATCCACAAGAATCTCAAAAAATCTCGATCCTTTTCATGTACTCCAATCTGCAGAAACGCTTTGCGTATATCTGAAACTACTCCGATTCGGAATTTTTTAAATCGCAACAAAATGACAGGAATCAATTCGATAAGATTCATTCCCTTCTCCAAACAATCATTCAACGCAGGTTTGCTCTTCTCTCTGGCGGAAACATCGAACACAGGACGAATTCTTGTTGTACTATTCTCTTTTATAACTGGTCTATGCGGAAGATAGTGTGTATTTGAATGATCATGATCCATTGTGATCTGCTCAATAATTCCACTTCTTTGCCATTCTTGGAAAACTTTATCACAACTCTTTAACAAGTTATTTCTTCGCAACTTGTCAATAGTGCTCTCCAACCTCTTTTTCGCTACCTCAAAGTTACTTGGTTGAGGTGGATGACCTTTTATCCAAGGCAATCTAACTACATATCTGTTGTCGTGGGCAATGGTAACTGTTTGAATTGTTTTTGCGGGATGATTAAAATTGAAAAAAATATTTATTTATCTTGAAAATTTTATTTGACAAAGTGGTTTCGAAAGCATGCACTGATTCCCATCAGACACCAGCACACAGTGCATACTTGACTGGTGTGACCACTTGCAGTTGGAAATCATTAATTTCTATTTACGCTGGTTGTGACAAATTTTAACATCTCCGACTTATATCCATCGAAATAATTTACTCATAAAGGTTATTGATTTGTGATCATGGTTCCCTTCTTGTCTATAAATTAGCATAGACATTGTATATCGTCTCTAAAGCTTATAAAAGCAGAGAATAATTGATGCGGGAAACTCGATCGTTTGCTGATATATAGACAAGAAGAGAACCATAATCACAAATCGGTAACTGTTTGTTTAAAAAAGTCCAAAGCATCAAGAGCTCTTTGCTCTGCCGTCTTCTTTTCATGTGGATCAGTTATGCCCAAGACATGAGTGATGGTAGCATCTTTATCCAAAAGAGAACACACACTCATCGTCGCATACTTCCGGATCATCCGGATACCTCACTTTACCCATCAACGACCATCCAACCCAAATATGGTTTCCATAGCCACTAAGCCACAATTCAGAACAAATCTCTTGCCTGTATATAACTTCCCTGCTATACCAGCTACAAACAGAATCTTCACTGGTCCTGAATTATTGCTGTCACTAAGGGTACTACCCATTTTTAGTATATGTTCTGCCGAAGCTGCGATGGAAAGGGTATGACGAATGAGCCAACCCGGCCATCGACAAGTGCTACCTCCGGTGCCGCCTCCTCTTCAGGCACGCAACGCTCTTCCCCCAAATCTCGGGCTTACGGAACTAGAAGGGCAGCCTTCAAGGTTCTAAGGAAGTTTGCAAATGTCCCCCCTGACACAATGTCCGACAAGGACAAAAAGTCCCTTCAATGAGCAAGAAAACAAACTGGGGAGCACACGCTCCCTCTAAACCCTGCAGATTTAGCTCAGAAACGACAGAGGTCGGCTGAGCAGAAAAATCAGGGCAGGCAAGATTGTAAAAAGCAAAAGCTTTCCCCTTCAGGGATAACTCGGCCATTTAATGAAATGGCCAAGGAGTGCCTTGTCTGGGCTGTTATTGATGCCAGCAAGGGAGATGGTATCATCTCTCCTGAAAATTGGCTCAAGTTAAGGCAGGCTTTATTCGGAGTCTGCTGCAAGCTGCAGAAAGCCAGCTCCTGTCCTCCACCTACGGTGAACGACGCGGGCTGGTATAAGGGAATCAGGCTGGTTGCGTGCGAAGACCAACGATCGGCCGATTTCTACAAGCAGGCAATATCCGAGCTGGGGGAACTCTGGCCAGGCGCCAAAATCAAGGCGGTGCTTAAGGAGGAAATCCCCAGTCGGCCAAGATGCAGGACATGGATTCCTTGCTTCCATTCGGATCCAGTGGAAGTCCTGGATATAGTGCGGCTCTTCAACCCGGATCTTCCTACGGGGGATTGGAGGGTGGCCAACATTGGCGAGCCAGTTGACAATCGGCGGGAGGCTCTTTTCATCATTAATGATGAGGCACTACCGGTATTGGATGCCCGCAAGGGTGTTATTAGGTATGGGGTCGAAACATTGACCCTGCGCATCTACCGAAGCGACAGGCCAAAAAGCTCTGTTTCGGGAGATCCGAAAACTGTAAGGCCTGACCCAAAGCGGGTGGCTCAAAAGGCCGGAGAGCCGCTTGAAGAAGAGTCTGTCGCCTGTCCGAGGACGACATCTGATGTGGAATCGGATGTTGAATCCCTCTCTGTTGATGGGGTTAGCATCGGTACTACCTCCGAGTTGGGTGGCTGCCTGGACCTCATGACTCTGGATGCAGAGCATGGGGTTGAGGAGGCTTCTATGTCCGAGGAGGACCTCGACCTAACCCTCATCAACTAATGCATGATGGTGAAGGTACTGCAGGTGAACCTACACCATTCCATAGCAGCATCAGCTGCCCTGCTGCTCCGCTTGTCCAAGACAGAGGAGGAGCTAATCCTAATCCAAGAACCATGGGTTGCCAAAAACCGGGTTTGCGGGTTACGTACCAATGGATACAGACTGATAGTACCTGACGGCTTGCACAATCCACGTGTCTGTATTCTTGCCAAGAAAACCATTAACGTCCTTGTACTGCACAATTTCTGTGACAAGGATAACATGGCTGTCGCAGTGGAAATCGATCAGAGATCATACTGGTTTGTTTCTTCCTACATGGCACACGATCATGGAGATAGCCCTCCTTGCGACATTGTCAAGGGTGTTGTGGCTGAAGCCATGAAAATGGGGGTGCCTCTTTTTCTAGGGGCTGATTCCAATGCGCATCATGAAGTATGGGGTAGCTCCAACACAAATGGCCGTGGTGAGGAACTTTTTGACTTCATCCTTGCCCACGACCTTTCCATTGCCAACACTGGCAGTGAACCAACCTTCATTACCTCAAATCGTAGGGAGGTTCTTGACGTTACCTTGGTCAGTGGGCGGCACTCACACTTGCTCCGTGACTGGAGGGTTCTAAAGGAGTGCTCTTACTCCGACCATAGGTACATTTCGTTTAACGTGGCTGGCCACAGCTCTGATGTGCAGGTAGCCTTTGTTAACAGAAAAAAGACGGACTGGAACTTATTTAAAGTTATGGTCCGATCCTCACTGGAAAATGCTCCCAAGAGCATTGACTGCTACCATGAATTAGACCAGGCGGTTGACACCCTCACTAGTTCTCTCAATTCCGCTTCCAGGGCAGCGTGCAAACCACCCATAGCCAGGGGGAATCCCAAGCCTCCCTGGTGGAATATGGAGATCCGCACCCTGCGAAGAGAGTGTAGGAGGGAGTTCAACAACTCGAAAAGTTCTAATGACTGGTCGATGTACAAAACGAAGCTCAAGGCTTTTAAGTATGCCGTACGCAAGGCAAAGAGGTCCTCGTGGAGATCTTTCTGTGGAAACGTAGAGAGTCTCAGCGAGGCAAATCGCCTTCGCAAGGTTTTAAGCACGACACCAAAGACTATGGGGTGCATCATGAACCCTGAGGGCATTTGGACTAGTTCGTGCGCAGATACACTAAACGTTCTTATGGACGTGCATTTTCCGGGCAATTATTGCCCTCTAGAAGCGGTGCATCAAACGGAGCAAGCTCACAACTCAGCAACGCCGTTTTGTATGATCATCAGTTTGATTATTTCAATATGTCCGTGTGTATGGCCTCTAAGTGTATTGATAAAGAGGACACAACTCCCCTTCTGCTATGTGCTGGGTTTTGTGGTCTACCTTTTCATTCGAAGTGTGCGGGCATCAAGAGCGTTGTGGCAGATGCTGTACTTGCCAGAGATTCTGGTTTGTACTGGTTCTGCAAGGCATGCAGGAAAAAATCTATGGCTTCGTTTGTAACTCGTTTGTGCTCCGCTGCTGACACAATTGGTAAGCTAAAGAGCTCTTTTGCCAGCTTATCTGAGAAATTAGATGCAGCCAATGCAGAAGTCTGTGCCCTTATCAGGATCTCCGAACAAGAAACACCATCGACATCGACTTCCTCGTCGTCATTAATTTCGGTTCCTGTTCCTGCGGATGTTATTGCGGTTCCGAGCTGCCCTACTGTTCCGAGCTGCCCTACTGTTCCTAGCTGCCCTACTGTTCCTTCTCCAGTTGCGTCTCCAGTAGTGACGCGTAATCGTGCTCGGAATCGTTTTCAGCAACGTACATTACCGAACACTCAAATCAACCGTCAGCTTCAACTGCAGTTGGACCTTCAGCAGCAAGAGCAGTATCATCATCATCATCATCAACAAAATCAGCAAATTCAACCAACGATTTCACCTATCATCAACTGTGTGCCTCCATCTCAGGCTCATTCGCAACAACTTCGTCCCGTCCTTTCTGAGCCAGCCTTAAATAGGCATAATCATAACGCTTCTCCGGTGGCTTCTAGGACTGATGCTGTCCATTGTGATGAAATCGCTTCACTGCGAATCATTTCGCCTCCATTGCAGATCTTCGTATCCAGATTTGCCTATGATACTACTGCCGATGCCGTTGAGCGCTTTATCTCCAAGAAATTGGGCTACACACCTCATATTTTTGCGTGTGTAAAATTGACCAAAGAAAATCTTCCGAGAAGATACGTTGCTTCGTTTAAGATAACTTTACCTAACAACTTAAATATAGTTGCTGAACCTGAATTTTGGCCGCCTGGGACTTTGGTTAAACTTTTTGTCAACCGTGAAAATTTTCGTTCCAGCCGCGTCAGGAGAAATCACACTTAACTTCTAGTCTTTCAAGTATTACATTATACTATCAAAATGTTCGTGGTTTGAGAACCAAGCTGGAAGAAATTAGAACTGCTTCATTTATTGAAAATGATCATCTTATATGCCTTTCCGAAACCTGGCTTACGGAAAGCATCCTGAGTTCGGAAATCTTTCCGTGCTATAATGTCTACCGTAATGATCGTAATAGAATTGCTTCTGGTAAAGTCGACGGTG
Source organism: Nemotelus pantherinus (assembly GCA_963978885.1). Taxonomy (NCBI): domain Eukaryota; kingdom Metazoa; phylum Arthropoda; class Insecta; order Diptera; family Stratiomyidae; genus Nemotelus; species Nemotelus pantherinus. The sequence goes on from OZ022264.1 coordinate 186,455,023, forward strand.
GTGGTGTCCTTGTAGCCGTATTAAGCTCTCTTCGAAGTAAGCTCTGCTCTGATTTTTCTCCTTCTCCTCCTATTGAATTTGTTGCTGTCTGTGTCTCCTTCTCTGACAAATCCTGTTTATTTCTCGCTTCATTGTATATTCCGTGTAACTGCCCTTTCCCCACGATTGAAAACTTTTTCTGTGAACTGTCTTCTTATCTTAATGTAACCTACCCTTCCACTCCAATTGTCATTTGTGGTGATTTTAACTTACCTTCTGTTCAGTGGAACCTCTCTTCTCATTGTGTGGAATCTTGTAACAACATATCTATTTCCTTGTCATCTTTTCTTTCGTCGTGTTCTCTCAATCAATTTAATATTTTCCCCAATAGCAATGGTAGAATTCTTGATCTTATCCTTTCCAACCTTGATCCATCTTCTTTCACTCTCTCTTCTGCCTCTTATCATTATGTGAAATCTGATAGCCATCATCCTCCACTTTCAGCTAATATACGCCTCCAGAGCTGTATTCTAAGCAAGCGGTGCAGGGTGAGTCGTTATAATTTCCATAAAACTAATTATGAGAGACTTAGTGCTGAAATTAATTCTATAAATTGGTTTAGTTTTTTTCGTGAACTTGATCCTGACCGCGCCGCTCTCTGCTTCTACCACAAGCTTCATCAACTTATATTAGCTAACACCCCTATATGTCTGACTAATAAGCCTCATGATGCTCCTTGGCTTACCGGTAATGTCTTGCGTGCTTTGGATTCTAAAAACGCTGCTCGCCTGAAGTATTTGCAGTCGGGGTCTGGAAGGGACTATGCCGTTTATTCTAGTTTACGATCTGCTGCTAAAAAAGAAACTAAAACTGCAATGCGCAACTACTTTTCTGATATTGAATCGTCACTTAGATCAGATGGTCCTAAGAGATTTTGGTCATATGTGCGTAGTTTAAAATCTTCTTCCTCTATACCTGATTCTGTTTCTTTTAATAATTCTAGTGCTTCTACTCCGCAGGGAATATGTAATCTATTTGCAGACTTTTTTTCCTCTGTATACTCTAATTTTTCTTCTCATATCTGCAGCATTCCTACTTTTCACTTTCCCACTTGCCTATCTGTGCTGGAGACCAATCCTCTTGAAGTCCAATCTATTATATCTACGTTTGACTCCAGCTCTTCTCTTGGCCCTGATGGAATTCCCAACTTTTTCGTTAAAAAACTTGCTTCTTCTCTTTGTGTTCCCTTGTCCATCATTTTTAACATTAGTCTTGTTAATGGTATTTTCCCAGCTTCTTGGAAAGTCTCAAACATTTTTCCTATCCACAAGTCTGGTGATCTAAACCTAGTCACCAACTATCGCCCGATCTCTATCATTCCTTGTTTTTCTAAAATCTGTGAGCGTCTAGTTTTTAATCGCGTCTATGATTCTCTTCGTCTCGTTTTTCCTGCTCAACAGCATGGTTTCGTGAAAGGCCGAAGTACTACCACTAACCTTGTAGAGTTTTCTCATTTTGTTGCTTCTGCTTTAGATAATCACCAACAAGTAGATGTCATATACACTGACTTCTCTAAGGCCTTTGATTCAGTCAATCATGAGCTCCTTTTTCTTAAATTAGAGCATTATGGTATATCGGAGCCCCTTCTCTCGTGGATCTCTTCATTTGTATTTGATCGTATTTGTTATGTCTCTCTTCGTGGCTCCTCGTCCTCTCCTTTTTTTCCTACCTCCGGTGTACCTCAGGGATCTATTCTTGGGCCTTTGCTGTTTAATATCTTCGTCAACGATCTTCCTAATGTGTTTGAATCTCCTTGTCTTATGTACGCCGATGATTTGAAAGTTTTTCGAGTTATCAATACTCCTTCCGATCAACTTGCTCTTCAAACCGATTTGAACCGTCTTGTCTCCTGGTGTGACTGTAATTACTTGTCCTTGAATATCGCCAAATGTTACTCAATGTCTTTTTCATTGAAGCCTTGTGCATTTGTGTTCAATTACTCTATTTGTGACATCACCCTTTTAGTTGTGGATCATTTTACTGATCTCGGTGTTACCTTCGATCGGAAGCTAAAGTTCGACATTCATATTCGAACCATTACTCGTAAGGCGTCCCGGATTGCTGGTTTTGTTATACGCGTTTGCCACAATTCCTTTAACATTTCCACTTGTGTGCGTCTTTTTCTTTCCCTTGTTCGTTCTATCCTTGAGTATTGTTCTGTAGTGTGGGATCCTCGTTTCTGTTATTTGTCTGAGGCGGTTGAATCTGTCCAGCGAAGGTTTACTCGCTGCCTTATTTTCAAGTACAACCTACCTTATTGTCCTTACAGTGAACGTTTGTCAATCCTCAATATTCCTCGACTCGACCAGCGCAGAGTTTACCTCGATGAATGTTTTCTTTTTAAAGTTTATTGCGGCCATTTATCTTCATCTTTGACGTGTTTCTTTACGTTGCGCCATCATGACAGACCTATCAGGGCAACCTCACCTTTCAATGTACCTTTTGCACGTACTGACGTTTTTTTCCATTCGCCTGTTTTGCGCTTACTGAGGACGCATAATAATCTCCAGCTTGGTTTTCTCCCTCAGTCTCTTGGAATTTTTAAAAGTTTAGTTCGTAGTGCACTTTTTCCGCCCACTTAATCATTTTATTTATACATCCTTAATCCTTTTTTTTACTCTTACTGTATTCATATTTTGTACTTTTATTATTATTCTGAATTTTTGTATTTTGCTGTTTTATTATTATATCCATGGTCCTTTTATTAACTATTTTTACTTTACTGTATTCTAATTTTTGTACTGCTATACTTATTAAGCTTTTTATTTTTAATTTTTAATGTTTTATTATATTTTATTCTTTATATTTTTTCTATTCATTTTGTAACTAGGCATCTTGCCTGTTAAATGAATTTTCTTTCAATAAATAAATAAATAAATAAATAAATAAATAAGAATATCAAATTCTCAACTAAGGTGGGCTATAAACTCCTTTGAGCCGTTTAAATCTCCAGGGCCTGATGGCGTCCTTGCGGCTGACATTCAGCAGTCCATGGAAGTATCGCTACCATGGCTCAGAGAGATCTACAAAGCTTGCCTACGCTTCTCGTATGTTCCCTCCAGCTGGCGGGAAACTAGAGTTGTGTTTATCCCTAAAGCAGGAAAAGTTTCGCATGTTAAGCCGAAGGACTATCGTCCTATAAGTCTTAACTCTGTATTGCTAAAAATATTGGAAAGGATCATTGATTACCATATTAAAAAATCAATAGATCCTGTGCTGATCTCGCAGTCTCAGCACGCCTATACCAGAGGCAAATCGGTTGAGACTGCTCTTCACGTCCTCATTGAGCAAGTTGAGAAATCTCTTGCTCTAAAGGAATATACGCTTGCTGCCTTTTTGGACATTGAGGGAGCCTTCAACAACGTACAGTGTAACGCAATTGTTGAGGCACTCTCGGTGCTACACGTCGATGAGCGGCTGATCGCTTTTATTGTGCAGCTTCTTAAAAGTAGAGTGGTAATCTCTTCCCTGGGGAATGTCAGCGTAAGACGAGGAGTCAGTGCGGGCACACCTCAGGGTGGGGTCCTCTCTCCCCTGCTGTGGAACATCACGGTGAATACTCTCTTAATGAAACTGGACCGTGCCGGCTGCAAAGTGATTGCTTATGCGGACGACATAGCTGTGGCAGTGTCGGGAAAGTATTTATCTACTTTATCGGAGAGGTTAAACCACTCTCTTGACATTCTTTCACGTTGGAGTCGTGAGTGCGGCTTGAATGTGAATCCTAGTAAAACGGAGCTAGTACTGTTTACAAGAAAGTACAAAATTCCCTTATTTGAGTTACCCAAACTAAATGGGGTCTCCATTGGATTGAGCCAGAAGGTCAAGTACTTAGGGCTTATCCTTGACTCGAAGTTGCTGTGGACCTACAATATAGCAGAAAGAGCGCGGAAGGCTTTCAATGCACTCTACTGCTGTAACAGAGCCATAGGAGCGAATTGGGGATTACAGCCTCGTACTGTTGCTTGGCTTTATACTACTGTGGTTGAGCCAATTCTATTGTTTGGGGTAGCGTTCTGGTGGCAGGCTGCTCTTAAGGCAACCTGCAAACGGCAGCTTGAAAAAGTGCGGAGGATGGCTGCACTGCTGGTAACTGGAGCGCTCCGATCCACTCCTACTAAGGCACTATTCGTGCTGCTTCATTGGCTACCAACCAATCTACTTATCTTACAGCAAGCCAATCTTGCTGCTGTGAGACTTAATTGCATCTCGGCATGGAATAGAACAGAAGTCGGCCATGCGAGAATTTTGGCCGAGGGAGTTCCCGCTCCAGCGGGTGTTGACTACATCGCACCGCAATGCCTACTAGATCTGGAGTTCACAACTCGCATTCCTGGTAGGGATGAATGGCGTGATGGCGTCACCCTCGAAAGTGGGCTTGTCCATGTGTACACCGACGGCTCTAAGCTTAACAACAGAGTCGGGTGTGGAGTATACTCGGACGAGCTGAATCTTAAGCTGTCCCTCCGTCTGCCAGACCACTGTAGTGTCTTTCAGGCAGAGGTTGCGGCTATTTTTCAGGCTATCGACTGGCTTCTGTGTAATCGAATATACGGGGTCAATATTGGTATTTTCACAGACAGCCAAGCGGCTATTAGGTCCCTTGCTGGTCCTTGTACAGTGTCCATCATTGTTGCTGAATGCCGTGCATCTCTTAGGGAGATATCGAGACATTCGGTTGTTCAATTGATTTGGGTACCTGGACATAGGGGGTTTCAGGGCAACTGTGAGGCCGATGAGCTAGCAAGGCTTGGAACCTTGTTACCGGAGGTCTCTTGCTCCACAATAGGAATACCGATGGCATCGGTGAAATTGGCCATCAGGCAAAAATATCTTGAGGACGCTAGGAAGTCCTGGGCAGAGGAATCATCCTGTGCGATAGCAAGGCAGTCCTGGTTATCCATGGATGCGCATCGCACCAGGCAGCTTTTAGGCTTAACTCGAAGCGCTCTGCGTTGCACTGTCGGTGTGTTAACTGGCCACTGCCTCATAGGGCGGCACGCGCAACGACTGGGCGTAGAGTTTAACGATTTTTGTCGGAGTTGTGGCTCTGAGGATGAGGAGGAATCCGTCCTCCATCTCATGTGCCAGTGCCCGGCTTTGGCAAGGAGAAGGTTGGCGGCACTTGGTGCACCCTTTCTCTCAAATCTGACGGAACTGTCCCCAGTCAATTTAAAGGCGATAGTCCGTTTTATCAAAGGAAGCAGATGGTTTCCTGATTTTAGTGAGTAGGAGGGAGTCACTAATTTATTATGGTATCACAACGGGCCTCTCTTGTGCCTATGTGTGCCGGTCGTCAGTTCTCTGAAGATCGGCAGCCATCTCAACCTAACCTAACCTAAGGGTACTACCCAGCTCCTCAATCTCTTTTTCCCAGGGTCCATTCTTCGCCAGTCGAATGTCACTGCATATTATGGACTGCTCCAAAGCTTCAAATTTATGCAATGAATTGCCATAAACAGCATGTAAATCATATACATTCTGCCACTGCTCAGCAGAGTTCATACCACCAAAGAGAGAATGTATAAGTTTTTCTCTTCTCTTCGATTTCAACCCAAGGGTTGTGATAACATCACTCAAAACATAGGATCGCTGGTATCCCGTATCAATCAAAGCTCGAACAATCTGGTCTGACTTGACACCTCTTAACCTTATCTGTAGGGTTTATAAAAACACTTGAGTATTTGCTTGCGACGAAAGTGCTTGACTTTGCGCGCTTTACAACGTTTCGGTGATGGTATTCGACGATGTTGTGCACATTGATCTACAATTAGGGATTCCAATCCCGAACCATATTTTCAATCCCGGGATTACGGGATTAAAAAATCTCAAATCCCGGGATCCCGAGATTTGAAATTCAAAATACAACACAACAAAATAAGTCAAGTTTCTAGTAAAAAGATTATATAATTTGCCATCATTTCAAAACTACGACAATAAGTGAGCTCAACACTGTATTAAAAATTGCATTATTACTAATTTATATTATTGATGCAAATAAAAACAATAATTTTAATTATCCAAAACGTTGACAGTATGAAGACAGATATTAAAAATTACACCTATTACAAATTACAACAAAAAATCACGACCAAAAACCACAACAACAAAACACAACTCTTAGAATTGAGAAACATAATAAAGTAACATATAAAAATTTCGGCCAAAGTTCATTAGGTTTTTCGGAAGTAACATTGAAGCAATAGCAAAGCATCTAAGGTATCTTCTCCAAGCCTGCTTCTAAATTTATTCCCGATTTTGGACGCCGCGGAAACGGTCGAGAAATATTGGTACGCCTGCTCCAAACTATGCAAGTGCCACCACTTTCGAAAAGATTCATTTCTTTTGCAATGGTTTTAATTAGATTAGTTTCTTGCGGCATTTCATGATTGATTATTTTCATACTTTTGCAGCTCTTCTTCTAGCGTTAATTGACGACTACCTTGTTCTGATTCAATATGAGCATCTACTGGGTTCTCTTCATTTCTTTGGCTACCAAGCACAGGGTTCAGTATCTATATCATTGAAGTATTTTTTTTTAATATTTACGTTGCATGGTTTCAAAAATAGAGATTTTATTTCACTTGGTAAATTTTCGCTGGTATAATGTGGGTTCTGGAGATAGCTTAGCATACCAGATAGCTCGATACACTGACGCTCTTTTATTCGGTCCAATATTGCAACTTTCATTGCATTCAGAAGAATAGACCGTTTTTCTCCTAACAGCCTAAATACAAATCTTGATGAAGTATTAACAGTGCATTAATTTGCAAGTCTGCGACTAAAGGCCGCCACAGCCAATTTTACAGGTAGTAAAACTTCAATAATTTTCTGAATCGAATCAAACTCTGTTGCTTCTAATTTCTCTGAATATTGCAGGCCTATTAATGTATACTATTTTTCAAAATGGGAAACTATTCGAGCATTGTCAAGAGACTATTTCATCTTGTTTTACAATCCATTTAAAGGAGACAGTTAAATGCCTTGGTCGGATCCGACATAGTTTTAAAGATCGTTATTATTTTTCGTTGGAGCTTTTTTAAAATATAAAACTACCTAACGAACTTTCTTTATGCATGCGCTGATGTCCTTCGTCTGATCTAGCGTGTCTTGCAGGCGACCGGTTTCAACATAGTTAGCTGATTCAGGACCATCCAAATCTTCGTGGTCGTCGTTCAGACTATCAGCTGCTTCATCAACTCTTTAATCTGGAATGGACCTCATATTATAGCGAACATCGCAAACTGCCAAGTGGATGCTATGCGCCAAACAAATATGTTGCTCTGTACCAAATAATCTGCCTACTTTTCGCATTTCGTTTGACCCATCAGTTACGATGGTAACAATGTCTTTTCCTAGAGAAACATTAAACTCATATCTAGGTAGTTTCCAGCTGTCATTGATATTCTTACTCGCACCAAGCTCCAGTAAGAATTTACTAAGTAGATGTTTATATTTATATAGCGCCTATTTGCAGTCAAGGTTCTTTAATCAAACATCAAACTGAACCGTTCACCTGAGATACTAGCCTGGCATATCTCATTTTTTTATTATTTTTTTTATCCTGCTTGCATAGCCCACAGCCTTTTTTTTTATTGTTGTTGAGGATTTTGGTAAATCTGTGTATGCATTCGCTAGTATTAATTTCCTCAAGTCATTCGATGTAACGAATGCACTAAATGCGAAACAGTCCATACTTATTTATTTACAAACCCCTTTGTATTCTCTTGTTAGCTGTTACATCGGTTTGTTTTGCTCTATTCTTTACGCATTTTGATGTGAGCGAATTGTTTTCTCATAAATATGGATTCTATTTGCACTTTTCGAGTCTTGCTGTAACTTGATTGCCGATAATGCTTGACTCCCGGCCCCGAAATCCCAGCCAATTTCTGATCCCGAAAATCCCGGGATTCGAAGTCATCAATCCCGGGATTTTCGGGACCAGAAATTGGCCGGGATCCCGGGATCCGGGATCCCGGGATTGGATTCGCTATCTACAATGCGCTTGGTGACATCTCACACATTTCAAATCAAGTTTGCATATATTTGCACGATGCCCAACTTGACAGCATCGAAAACAAGTTCCCTGATTGGCCAGCGTTCTCCATTTATCTTGCAACGTCCAAATATCTGTTTTCCTGAAATCTGCCGTGATGTGGCTGCCACTACAAAATATACATTGCTGAGATTGATAATTCACCAAATCAGCTGCTGTTCTCGTAACAATTTCCCTCCTATTGAGTTTAATATTCCGCTCTTTCGGCTGATTATACTGGAACGTATCCGAAGCTAAAGCAAGATGTTGCTCGCTGTCTACTTCCCGCTTGATAAACGCCATCAAGCTCAACAGCCGATGTTCCATTGGCGCGGGATTATCAACATCTGATTTTGTAAAATCTACAGATCGCTGCCACACACGCAGTAGTTGACTTGGAATGTACGATTCAATCAATGGGAAAAGCATTGCTGCATATTTGTCCTAACGTGTCAAGAGCCCGCATATGCGCCTCCAACTTGTCGTACAACGACATTAAATCAAAATTGGTTTTTGTCACTGAATTCCGTAGAATAATTTTCAATAATTAACGTACATAAACCTCTATCTGAAGATCTTCGCGTCCGAAACGAGCCTTCAAACTCTCAACAATTTTAGGATAATTTTCACCGGTCGCGGGAAAACTCTCAACCGGCTGTCGAGCTCTACTTTCAATGATCGTCGCTTGTACTAGATAATGTACCTTGTCACAATCGTCAATTTCAGAATTAGCGTCAATTTTGCCAAATTGGCTTCAAAATGGCAGCCAATCTTTCGCATCGCCACCAAAACGTTTCAATTCAATGGTCGGCAGTTTATATTTCCGCCGTCTAACAGTACTCGATGCCTGACTTGCAACATCACCTTCACATGCCGACTCCGCGGGACTGTGTGCGTCGGTCTGACGACCTTGAACTTGTCCTTTAACTTCAAAGTATCTCGTATCATACGAGAGACAGCTATTCAGCTCTGCCTGCAACTCCTCTTCGGTGGCCTCGTCCAAAAGCGCCTCGTAGAGCTGTTGGTTGCCATCAAGCAATTTTTCATACCTTTTTTCAATCACTTCCCAGACAGCAAAAAGCTTCCCATTATTCGGTTGCTGACTCTGCAGCAAGGTTTCAAAATCGCCAACTGATTTTGTAAATGCTCCTCTGAGCACAGAACGGTTTTTTCTTAAACGATCCATCGTTGTCGGGTCCTGTCACGGTCGCCACTAATGTTGAATTCGATACCCGAAAATACGATGGATTTAAAAAACATAACAGCATTTATTTTCTAATTATCGTCTCTCTTAGACGATGTTTTCACAACAATGATTAACTGACTACTAAACCTCTTTTATTTATTTTCTAATTATCGTCTCTCTTAGACGAGTCGATGTTTTCACAACAGCGATTAACTGACTACTAAACCTCTTTTATTTATTTTTCACAAAATAGCAGCTCGTTCGGAGCCTACTAGTACGAAATGTTCTTAGCATGGACAAGATCCCAGGCGGGAAATAGAATAATTCAAATATATAGTTATCGTTCGCAACATTGACTATGTATAAAAATTACTGCTTGATATTCGGATTCCTCGTGCTGCTACTCAGCTACTCGTGCTGCTTGTCTTAAACTCAGTTCAATTTATTTTTCAGTCCTGCAGTTGTTGGTGGGAACATGTCTGAATGCTGCATTACATAAGCGCTGGTGTAAGAAGCAATAAGTTGGCTTACACAGACCCAAGGAATTCTCCTGGTTGTAGTTCCTATGCAGAAAAAACGTATATCCTTGCACTTATTTTAAATAAACGATCTATCTAACCAGAAAAGAAGGGCGGTTTTTAATCGGCTTATGCGTGTCACGTCAATGTGTAGATCAGATTGTTGTTGTGCTGTATTCATTATGGGGATTGAGCTTAGATATCCAAGTGATAAATCCCAGCCACCACACGCTAATAAATCCACTCATTCGTAATGGGCGCTGGTATACTTTTGTGTATATCCTTATGCAAATAATTGCATAACCGGAGTAGCGAAACGAAGACTTACCGCTACACGACGGACCACAACAAATATTTTGGTTTAGGTCATTGGATCCATGATATCAACAGACTTACAGGCATGACAAAATTCATTTGCCGCGAATGTCTCGTGAAATTGAATGCCGATAACGCTCCAAGATGTTTTCATCACGATTTCGTATGGGGCCATATGCATCGAATCAATCATGGGAAACGCACAACTTCAATAAAATTAGTTTCACGATATCCGTCTGTTAAAAATTGCTATGCCAAAATGGTAACTGGCGAATGCTTCGGTAAAAAAACGTACCAACGTTGGCTGCATTGGCTGTGATGCACGTTATATTTCACGATTTCGGATCTTCCTCACATCTCCGCCAACGAGCTGCCCAGACATCACGACTTCGCATTTCCACAGCATAGTACAAAATCCACACGCGCCAAAAATGTTGGTCATTTACACGACGCGTTGCGCCATTACACCTTGAAAAATCAAATGAATTGTCTAAACCCTCGGAACCAACACACGATTCACAGCGCGGGCACATGTAGTATTTTCCAATCCCAAGACCTCGCGGTCGCTCCCCGACCCGACCCTCTCACGGTTTCCAATCGACTCCTATCTCCCGGTCTTCCGGTCTCATCCCGTTATTCACTTGTGGCCAGCTTATGTTAGCAGCGAGTCAATTCAAAGTTTTAGTCATATAGAATATGACGTGGCGGCAAATTCAATTTGAAAAAAGGAAGAAAATTTGCCGAATACTACAAAGTTAACCATTAAAATAAATGAGACACTCAATAGGTGTTAATCAAGGGTGACTCGTCGATGTACGCAAAGGAAGCAGTGCTTCCCTTGCTAAACCACAAAATTGATTAAATAATCAATATGTAACAATCAAAAGATTTACAATCAATATTTAACAATCAATGTAATAACATTTATTGTCTTACAAAAGTCAAAACTCCATCGCTACTATGAATCAAATGGTTTTATTTTATAACAGTCCAACTACAGAGCTTCCACGTTAAATTTACAGCGACGCAACGAAAACTCAAACGTTTTACTACAAACTACAGGCACTGCACACCATTCAATTCAAAACATACAGTTCATTGAGATGCACTACACAGAACACTGAAGTGATCTTGTTTCAATACTCAAACTCGTGGTTTTCGCATAGATCTACTTAGACGATTTGCCTAAATGATGCCCACAAAAATTTTACAATCAGTGTACTCAAATAGTACCACGGACGCTGGCTCAGTTCGGAGCGTCTTGGTGGATAGAGAAGTTCAAAAAACCCTTGCTCAATCCACCCGCTGAACGACCCGAAAATCTTTGTTAATGAATGAACTTAATACGCTGCAAAGTTATCCCCGCCTCCTGTTATGTTACTGTTTCCCCTCATTATTCTGTAGATTCTCTTCTGCTCCTCTTCTTACGAGCCGTTCCCCTTAGGAACTGATGCATTTTCTGCTTTGTTCACATGTACACATGTACGGTGCGAGCTATTGTGATGTTCATGTGGGGAATAGAATAGTAGGAGTTATATTTTTTCGTGTGCAATTTTCCCCAGATCGGTTTTTGTGTCTGCTTTGGGTTTGCTTTCCCAAAAGACGTAGTTTTTCGGTTCTGGTGGTTTGGTGAAATTACCACTTGATTGCTTTGGACGCCTGTGTTGACGCTGGAAAATCATTCGTGTCTCTATTATGTTTCTGTTTCCTGTCATGATCTACGTTACAGAATTTGTAGATTCTCTTCTGCTCATTTTCTTCCGAGTTGTTCCCCTTCTGATTTGATGCCTTTTATGTTTTGTTCGCATGGTGTATGTACGGTGCAAGGTGTAGGAGTTAAATTATTTCGAGTGTAATTTTCTCCAGATCGGTTTTTTTTTGTATCTGCTTTGGGTTTACTTTCGCAAAATGAGTTTCTCGGTTCAGGTGCTTTGGGTGATATGACCACTTGATTACTTTGGACGCTTATGTCGACGTTATTTCTATGTTAAATTTCTGGAGTGCTTTCTTTAGCATTTATAGTTTACATTAGGTGCGTTTTTTTTAAACCTCGCAAAAAAACGCACCTGTTATAATTCTTTTGACTTGATTTTTTGTATTGCCAGTATTAATACGGTCGGTTAAAGATGGATAAAAGGATAATTTTAAAGTAAATTATAACATAAAGCTCGTTAAAGTGAGAGCGTATTGAATAGGTTAATAAAATTTCAAGATTTTCAAAGTGGAATAAATCCTACCAACCACAATCGGCAATTATTTACAATTCACATTGCCGAAAGTAGGTGGTCGGTATTCCAATGTGAATACTTCTCGGACATACAACCTGAGCACTTTCACGACACATCCGAAATATCGTTCGTATATAATAATATGCGGATTATCATAATTTCAAGAGTTTCAAACTGGAATAAATTGTACCAACCACAATCGGCAATTGTCTACAATTCACATTGCCGAGAGTAGGTGGCCGTAGTCCAAACTGCATAGTTCTCGCGTAAGCAACAAAATAAACACAGCATTTTCACGACATTTATCGAAATATCTTTTACGCGACAAAGCAATAGCGGATAATAGAAAAATAGACTCTATTCCCTGATTTAACCGAACAGCATCATTCACATTATCATTTTCAAAGATATGTCAAAGCAATTGTTATCGAGCAATTGCAAACAAATCTGAATCCCGAGAGGACTACACAATTTTAAAAAGTAGCTTAATACCTGTCAGATTGCAAGTCGCATAAGCTTTCTATATCACGGCCAAGGTCGAAGCCATTTGCGTACGATCGAAACCCATCGCGAGAAAATCTGTGCATTGTTTGGATGAAATCGTTGCCATTGTTCGGAGCAACATATCGCAAGCAAGCGACGGACGCAATTAGTGTGGAGATGTTTCGTTTCAAGTGATTTCCGACGGTTCACTAGACGCAAGGCAAACCGCAGACGACTGCATTGTTCACCAAATTTAAAACGAAGACTGAGATATATCGACTTTGGTTTTGAGCAGTTTTGGGCGATATTTATTTGACTTTTGTTTGATTCGCTCATTTGTGCTCAGTTTTGACAGTTTTTTCGCACCACAATTCAATTGTGAACAGGCTGCCAGAAGTCGACAAACTAAAAAAAAATCAAGCCTAGGAAGCTCATGTTCTCATCAAAGTGTTCGACTAAATTGATGAGGATAAAAGTCCCGATTTCTATACGAAGGATTGCTTGCAGAGTAAAAATATGAAGCATCGACGGGGACCCGAAAGATGTAATTGCCACAGCAACTGCTGTGTAGTTATTGCCAGAACCGAACTCCCAAGATCTGCGGCCAAAGAGCAAAGACGGTGCTACTAGATGTTGTTCAAGGGATTCTAGTTAAGGAATTCACCAGAATTCCTCGAAGGAATTTTCGTCCGAGAGGAGCAGGGAGTTCCAGAACTTAGGATTAAGGATATATTATCAAAATGTCCGATTAAATAATCAATATGTAACAATCAAAAGATTTACAATCAATATTTAACAATCAATGTAATAACATTTATTGTCTTACAAAAGTCAAAACTCCATCGCTACTATGAATCAAATGGTTTTATTTTATAACAGTCCAACTACAGAGCTTCCACGTTAAATTTACAGCGACGCAACGAAAACTCAAACGTTTTACTACAAACTACAGGCACTGCACACCATTCAATTCAAAACATACAGTTCATTGAGATGCACTACACAGAACACTGAAGTGATCTTGTTTCAATACTCAAACCCGTGGTTTTCGCATAGATCTACTTAGACGATTTGCCTAAATGATGCCCACAAAAATTTTACAATCAGTGTACTCAAATAGTACCACGGACGCTGGCTCAGTTCGGAGCGTCTTGGTGGATAGAGAAGTTCAAAAAACCCTTGCTCAATCCACCCGCTGAACGACCCGAAAATCTTTGTTAATGAATGAACTTAATACGCTGCAAAGTTATCCCCGCCTCCTGTTATGTTACTGTTTCCCCTCATTATTCTGTAGATTCTCTTCTGCTCCTCTTCTTACGAGCCGTTCCCCTTAGGAACTGATGCATTTTCTGCTTTGTTCACATGTACACATGTACGGTGCGAGCTATTGTGATGTTCATGTGGGGAATAGAATAGTAGGAGTTATATTTTTTCGTGTGCAATTTTCCCCAGATCGGTTTTTGTGTCTGCTTTGGGTTTGCTTTCCCAAAAGACGTAGTTTTTCGGTTCTGGTGGTTTGGTGAAATTACCACTTGATTGCTTTGGACGCCTGTGTTGACGCTGGAAAATCATTCGTGTCTCTATTATGTTTCTGTTTCCTGTCATGATCTACGTTACAGAATTTGTAGATTCTCTTCTGCTCATTTTCTTCCGAGTTGTTCCCCTTCTGATTTGATGCCTTTTATGTTTTGTTCGCATGGTGTATGTACGGTGCAAGGTGTAGGAGTTAAATTATTTCGAGTGTAATTTTCTCCAGATCGGTTTTTTTTTGTATCTGCTTTGGGTTTACTTTCGCAAAATGAGTTTCTCGGTTCAGGTGCTTTGGGTGATATGACCACTTGATTACTTTGGACGCTTATGTCGACGTTATTTCTATGTTAAATTTCTGGAGTGCTTTCTTTAGCATTTATAGTTTACATTAGGTGCGTTTTTTTTAAACCTCGCAAAAAAACGCACCTGTTATAATTCTTTTGACTTGATTTTTTGTATTGCCAGTATTAATACGGTCGGTTAAAGATGGATAAAAGGATAATTTTAAAGTAAATTATAACATAAAGCTCGTTAAAGTGAGAGCGTATTGAATAGGTTAATAAAATTTCAAGATTTTCAAAGTGGAATAAATCCTACCAACCACAATCGGCAATTATTTACAATTCACATTGCCGAAAGTAGGTGGTCGGTATTCCAATGTGAATACTTCTCGGACATACAACCTGAGCACTTTCACGACACATCCGAAATATCGTTCGTATATAATAATATGCGGATTATCATAATTTCAAGAGTTTCAAACTGGAATAAATTGTACCAACCACAATCGGCAATTGTCTACAATTCACATTGCCGAGAGTAGGTGGCCGTAGTCCAAACTGCATAGTTCTCGCGTAAGCAACAAAATAAACACAGCATTTTCACGACATTTATCGAAATATCTTTTACGCGACAAAGCAATAGCGGATAATAGAAAAATAGACTCTATTCCCTGATTTAACCGAACAGCATCATTCACATTATCATTTTCAAAGATATGTCAAAGCAATTGTTATCGAGCAATTGCAAACAAATCTGAATCCCGAGAGGACTACACAATTTTAAAAAGTAGCTTAATACCTGTCAGATTGCAAGTCGCATAAGCTTTCTATATCACGGCCAAGGTCGAAGCCATTTGCGTACGATCGAAACCCATCGCGAGAAAATCTGTGCATTGTTTGGATGAAATCGTTGCCATTGTTCGGAGCAACATATCGCAAGCAAGCGACGGACGCAATTAGTGTGGAGATGTTTCGTTTCAAGTGATTTCCGACGGTTCACTAGACGCAAGGCAAACCGCAGACGACTGCATTGTTCACCAAATTTAAAACGAAGACTGAGATATATCGACTTTGGTTTTGAGCAGTTTTGGGCGATATTTATTTGACTTTTGTTTGATTCGCTCATTTGTGCTCAGTTTTGACAGTTTTTTCGCACCACAATTCAATTGTGAACAGGCTGCCAGAAGTCGACAAACTAAAAAAAAATCAAGCCTAGGAAGCTCATGTTCTCATCAAAGTGTTCGACTAAATTGATGAGGATAAAAGTCCCGATTTCTATACGAAGGATTGCTTGCAGAGTAAAAATATGAAGCATCGACGGGGACCCGAAAGATGTAATTGCCACAGCAACTGCTGTGTAGTTATTGCCAGAACCGAACTCCCAAGATCTGCGGCCAAAGAGCAAAGACGGTGCTACTAGATGTTGTTCAAGGGATTCTAGTTAAGGAATTCACCAGAATTCCTCGAAGGAATTTTCGTCCGAGAGGAGCAGGGAGTTCCAGAACTTAGGATTAAGGATATATTATCAAAATGTCCGATTAAATAATCAATATGTAACAATCAAAAGATTTACAATCAATATTTAACAATCAATGTAATAACATTTATTGTCTTACAAAAGTCAAAACTCCATCGCTACTATGAATCAAATGGTTTTATTTTATAACAGTCCAACTACAGAGCTTCCACGTTAAATTTACAGCGACGCAACGAAAACTCAAACGTTTTACTACAAACTACAGGCACTGCACACCATTCAATTCAAAACATACAGTTCATTGAGATGCACTACACAGAACACTGAAGTGATCTTGTTTCAATACTCAAACTCGTGGTTTTCGCATAGATCTACTTAGACGATTTGCCTAAATGATGCCCACAAAAATTTTACAATCAGTGTACTCAAATAGTACCACGGACGCTGGCTCAGTTCGGAGCGTCTTGGTGGATAGAGAAGTTCAAAAAACCCTTGCTCAATCCACCCGCTGAACGACCCGAAAATCTTTGTTAATGAATGAACTTAATACGCTGCAAAGTTATCCCCGCCTCCTGTTATGTTACTGTTTCCCCTCATTATTCTGTAGATTCTCTTCTGCTCCTCTTCTTACGAGCCGTTCCCCTTAGGAACTGATGCATTTTCTCCTTTGTTCACATGTACACATGTACGGTGCGAGCTATTGTGATGTTCATGTGGGGAATAGAATAGTAGGAGTTATATTTTTTCGTGTGCAATTTTCCCCAGATCGGTTTTTGTGTCTGCTTTGGGTTTGCTTTCCCAAAAGACGTAGTTTTTCGGTTCTGGTGGTTTGGTGAAATTACCACTTGATTGCTTTGGACGCCTGTGTTGACGCTGGAAAATCATTCGTGTCTCTATTATGTTTCTGTTTCCTGTCATGATCTACGTTACAGAATTTGTAGATTCTCTTCTGCTCATTTTCTTCCGAGTTGTTCCCCTTCTGATTTGATGCCTTTTATGTTTTGTTCGCATGGTGTATGTACGGTGCAAGGTGTAGGAGTTAAATTATTTCGAGTGTAATTTTCTCCAGATCGGTTTTTTTTTTGTATCTGCTTTGGGTTTACTTTCGCAAAATGAGTTTCTCGGTTCAGGTGCTTTGGGTGATATGACCACTTGATTACTTTGGACGCTTATGTCGACGTTATTTCTATGTTAAATTTCTGGAGTGCTTTCTTTAGCATTTATAGTTTACATTAGGTGCGTTTTTTTTAAACCTCGCAAAAAAACGCACCTGTTATAATTCTTTTGACTTGATTTTTTGTATTGCCAGTATTAATACGGTCGGTTAAAGATGGATAAAAGGATAATTTTAAAGTAAATTATAACATAAAGCTCGTTAAAGTGAGAGCGTATTGAATAGGTTAATAAAATTTCAAGATTTTCAAAGTGGAATAAATCCTACCAACCACAATCGGCAATTATTTACAATTCACATTGCCGAAAGTAGGTGGTCGGTATTCCAATGTGAATACTTCTCGGACATACAACCTGAGCACTTTCACGACACATCCGAAATATCGTTCGTATATAATAATATGCGGATTATCATAATTTCAAGAGTTTCAAACTGGAATAAATTGTACCAACCACAATCGGCAATTGTCTACAATTCACATTGCCGAGAGTAGGTGGCCGTAGTCCAAACTGCATAGTTCTCGCGTAAGCAACAAAATAAACACAGCATTTTCACGACATTTATCGAAATATCTTTTACGCGACAAAGCAATAGCGGATAATAGAAAAATAGACTCTATTCCCTGATTTAACCGAACAGCATCATTCACATTATCATTTTCAAAGATATGTCAAAGCAATTGTTATCGAGCAATTGCAAACAAATCTGAATCCCGAGAGGACTACACAATTTTAAAAAGTAGCTTAATACCTGTCAGATTGCAAGTCGCATAAGCTTTCTATATCACGGCCAAGGTCGAAGCCATTTGCGTACGATCGAAACCCATCGCGAGAAAATCTGTGCATTGTTTGGATGAAATCGTTGCCATTGTTCGGAGCAACATATCGCAAGCAAGCGACGGACGCAATTAGTGTGGAGATGTTTCGTTTCAAGTGATTTCCGACGGTTCACTAGACGCAAGGCAAACCGCAGACGACTGCATTGTTCACCAAATTTAAAACGAAGACTGAGATATATCGACTTTGGTTTTGAGCAGTTTTGGGCGATATTTATTTGACTTTTGTTTGATTCGCTCATTTGTGCTCAGTTTTGACAGTTTTTTCGCACCACAATTCAATTGTGAACAGGCTGCCAGAAGTCGACAAACTAAAAAAAAATCAAGCCTAGGAAGCTCATGTTCTCATCAAAGTGTTCGACTAAATTGATGAGGATAAAAGTCCCGATTTCTATACGAAGGATTGCTTGCAGAGTAAAAATATGAAGCATCGACGGGGACCCGAAAGATGTAATTGCCACAGCAACTGCTGTGTAGTTATTGCCAGAACCGAACTCCCAAGATCTGCGGCCAAAGAGCAAAGACGGTGCTACTAGATGTTGTTCAAGGGATTCTAGTTAAGGAATTCACCAGAATTCCTCGAAGGAATTTTCGTCCGAGAGGAGCAGGGAGTTCCAGAACTTAGGATTAAGGATATATTATCAAAATGTCCGATTAAATAATCAATATGTAACAATCAAAAGATTTACAATCAATATTTAACAATCAATGTAATAACATTTATTGTCTTACAAAAGTCAAAACTCCATCGCTACTATGAATCAAATGGTTTTATTTTATAACAGTCCAACTACAGAGCTTCCACGTTAAATTTACAGCGACGCAACGAAAACTCAAACGTTTTACTACAAACTACAGGCACTGCACACCATTCAATTCAAAACATACAGTTCATTGAGATGCACTACACAGAACACTGAAGTGATCTTGTTTCAATACTCAAACTCGTGGTTTTCGCATAGATCTACTTAGACGATTTGCCTAAATGATGCCCACAAAAATTTTACAATCAGTGTACTCAAATAGTACCACGGACGCTGGCTCAGTTCGGAGCGTCTTGGTGGATAGAGAAGTTCAAAAAACCCTTGCTCAATCCACCCGCTGAACGACCCGAAAATCTTTGTTAATGAATGAACTTAATACGCTGCAAAGTTATCCCCGCCTCCTGTTATGTTACTGTTTCCCCTCATTATTCTGTAGATTCTCTTCTGCTCCTCTTCTTACGAGCCGTTCCCCTTAGGAACTGATGCATTTTCTGCTTTGTTCACATGTACACATGTACGGTGCGAGCTATTGTGATGTTCATGTGGGGAATAGAATAGTAGGAGTTATATTTTTTCGTGTGCAATTTTCCCCAGATCGGTTTTTGTGTCTGCTTTGGGTTTGCTTTCCCAAAAGACGTAGTTTTTCGGTTCTGGTGGTTTGGTGAAATTACCACTTGATTGCTTTGGACGCCTGTGTTGACGCTGGAAAATCATTCGTGTCTCTATTATGTTTCTGTTTCCTGTCATGATCTACGTTACAGAATTTGTAGATTCTCTTCTGCTCATTTTCTTCCGAGTTGTTCCCCTTCTGATTTGATGCCTTTTATGTTTTGTTCGCATGGTGTATGTACGGTGCAAGGTGTAGGAGTTAAATTATTTCGAGTGTAATTTTCTCCAGATCGGTTTTTTTTTTGTATCTGCTTTGGGTTTACTTTCGCAAAATGAGTTTCTCGGTTCAGGTGCTTTGGGTGATATGACCACTTGATTACTTTGGACGCTTATGTCGACGTTATTTCTATGTTAAATTTCTGGAGTGCTTTCTTTAGCATTTATAGTTTACATTAGGTGCGTTTTTTTTAAACCTCGCAAAAAAACGCACCTGTTATAATTCTTTTGACTTGATTTTTTGTATTGCCAGTATTAATACGGTCGGTTAAAGATGGATAAAAGGATAATTTTAAAGTAAATTATAACATAAAGCTCGTTAAAGTGAGAGCGTATTGAATAGGTTAATAAAATTTCAAGATTTTCAAAGTGGAATAAATCCTACCAACCACAATCGGCAATTATTTACAATTCACATTGCCGAAAGTAGGTGGTCGGTATTCCAATGTGAATACTTCTCGGACATACAACCTGAGCACTTTCACGACACATCCGAAATATCGTTCGTATATAATAATATGCGGATTATCATAATTTCAAGAGTTTCAAACTGGAATAAATTGTACCAACCACAATCGGCAATTGTCTACAATTCACATTGCCGAGAGTAGGTGGCCGTAGTCCAAACTGCATAGTTCTCGCGTAAGCAACAAAATAAACACAGCATTTTCACGACATTTATCGAAATATCTTTTACGCGACAAAGCAATAGCGGATAATAGAAAAATAGACTCTATTCCCTGATTTAACCGAACAGCATCATTCACATTATCATTTTCAAAGATATGTCAAAGCAATTGTTATCGAGCAATTGCAAACAAATCTGAATCCCGAGAGGACTACACAATTTTAAAAAGTAGCTTAATACCTGTCAGATTGCAAGTCGCATAAGCTTTCTATATCACGGCCAAGGTCGAAGCCATTTGCGTACGATCGAAACCCATCGCGAGAAAATCTGTGCATTGTTTGGATGAAATCGTTGCCATTGTTCGGAGCAACATATCGCAAGCAAGCGACGGACGCAATTAGTGTGGAGATGTTTCGTTTCAAGTGATTTCCGACGGTTCACTAGACGCAAGGCAAACCGCAGACGACTGCATTGTTCACCAAATTTAAAACGAAGACTGAGATATATCGACTTTGGTTTTGAGCAGTTTTGGGCGATATTTATTTGACTTTTGTTTGATTCGCTCATTTGTGCTCAGTTTTGACAGTTTTTTCGCACCACAATTCAATTGTGAACAGGCTGCCAGAAGTCGACAAACTAAAAAAAAATCAAGCCTAGGAAGCTCATGTTCTCATCAAAGTGTTCGACTAAATTGATGAGGATAAAAGTCCCGATTTCTATACGAAGGATTGCTTGCAGAGTAAAAATATGAAGCATCGACGGGGACCCGAAAGATGTAATTGCCACAGCAACTGCTGTGTAGTTATTGCCAGAACCGAACTCCCAAGATCTGCGGCCAAAGAGCAAAGACGGTGCTACTAGATGTTGTTCAAGGGATTCTAGTTAAGGAATTCACCAGAATTCCTCGAAGGAATTTTCGTCCGAGAGGAGCAGGGAGTTCCAGAACTTAGGATTAAGGATATATTATCAAAATGTCCGAGGTTTGAGGACCAAAACTAACGAGTTCAGGCTTTCTGCCACTTTAGCTGCGGACGATATAATATGCCTTGCAGAAACCTGGCTCACTGATGATCTCTTTAGTTCAGAAATCT
Source organism: Nemotelus pantherinus (assembly GCA_963978885.1). Lineage (NCBI taxonomy): Eukaryota > Metazoa > Arthropoda > Insecta > Diptera > Stratiomyidae > Nemotelus > Nemotelus pantherinus. The sequence continues at coordinate 186,476,492 of OZ022264.1, forward strand.
TACCCGACTATACAGTTTTCCGCAAGGACCGGGATCGTTTAATTAGTGGTAAATCCAGTGGTGGAGGCGTCCTCATCGGTATAAATAAAGCACTCAACGGAACACTCTGTCGTGATTTCCCTTTCTGTCATCCTATTGAATGTATTTTTGTGCGTATCTCCTTACCTTCTGCCAAAACCTTAGTCGTCGCTTCGATATATATCCCCTGTAACCTGATTTAACCTTCCCATATATATCCCCTGTAACCTTCCTCTGTCGATTTATGAACAATTCCTGGCGGAACTCTCTTCTTACCTCAACAGCCATTTTCCCACCGCTTACGTTCTGCTATGTGGTGACTTTAATCTCCCTACTCTAGATTGGGATGTTGACTATTCGGTTATCATCTCCACTAGTAGTGTCTCTTTAATAACGTCTTCGTTTCTCTCACTTTGTTCCCTCTCTCAGCTCAACAATATACCTAATGCCAGCAATAGAATTCTGGATCTTGCTTTGTCCAATCTCCCTAAATCATCACTTTCGTTAAGCGCTGCTCTCTTTCCTTATGTTCCTCCTGATTCTCATCACCCCCCTCTTGTTCTGGAAATTTCTAATATTCGTTCTATGAGGAACAAAATCCCATCCTTAATACGTTGCAACTTTCACAGGGCTGATTTCACCGGCATGGCGATTGAAATAAATAAAATTAACTGGTTTTCTTTTTTTCGTGGCCTTGACGTTGATGATGCTTTGTGCAAGTTGTATAATTTCCTATCAAACCTTATTCCACAATTCACACCAACTAACCGTCCTAATAAACCGAGCAATGCTCCATGGTTCAGCAGTGAAGTTGCAGTCGCACTTGAAGCCGGAAATGCAGCTCGTAACTTGTATAAAAGATCAGGTTCACCTGTTGACCTTCTTTTGTATAAGGATCTTCGCTCTAAAGCGAAAGAAGTTGTCAGACAGGCGATGCGCTCCTACATTGATGGCGTTGAAGCATCAATTAGAACCAATCACCCGAAATCCTTTTGGTCATTCATCCGTTCTTTGAAAAATTGTCCTAGTATCCCTAATGGTATGCACTTGGGTGATACAGCTGCCTCCACTCCACAAGAAGTGTGTGAGCTTTTTGCTTCTTACTTTTCCTCTTTTTTCTCACAACAATCCTCTTCTAATTCCTTAAATCTTCCCTCCACATCCTCTCCTGAATTGCACTCATTTCGAACGAACCCTCTTGAAATTGAACTTCTATTGAACGATATCGATGCCAATACCGGTAGTGGTTCCGACGGTATTCCAAATATCCTGGCTAAATCTCTTTCATCGTCTCTTTGCGTCCCTCTTTCTATCTTGTTCAACTTAAGTATATCTTCTGGCTCTTTTCCTTCTCGCTGGAAAATTGCCAACGTATTTCCTATACATAAAGCCGGTGATCGTACTTGCATCACAAACTACCGTCCTATTTCCCTTCTTCCTTGCTTTAGCAAGATCCTTGAAAAAGTGGTTTACAAGCGAGTCTACTCCTTTATCCAGCCTACTCTCGCGCATGAGCAGCATGGTTTTGTCAAAGGTAAATCTACCTTAACCAACCTTCTTTCCTTCACACACACGGTCGCATCCGCTCTTGACCATCAAAAGCAGACTGATGTACTTTATACCGACTTTTCCAAAGCCTTCGACTCCGTCAACCATAACCTCCTTCTTCAAAAGTTAAAGTACGATGGCATTGCTGGTCCTCTTCTTTCCTGGTTTAACTCTTACATCCTCGACCGTACCTGTATTGTAACTGTTAATTCCTCAAATTTGATAAGCATATTTCTTACATTACTGCCAGGGCCTCTAAATTATCCGGTTTTATTATTAGATCCTCTAAAGCTTTCGTTAACATTTCCACCTGTGTACACCTTTTCCTCTCCTTTGTACGTAGTATCCTTGAATATTGCTGTCAAGTTTGGTGTCCTCGTTTTGTCTACTTGAATACTGCGTTGGAGTCGGTTCAACGCAGATTTACTCGCACCCTGTTTTATAAATTTCAGCTTCCTTACCGTCCTTACAGTGATCGTCTGTCGTTCCTTCATCTTCCTTCCCTCGAATCACGGAGACTTTTCCTGGATGAGTGCCTACTCTTCAAATTGTTCCATAGGTTGGTAGATTCCGACATCAGCAGCCACGTTTCTGTCCGTGTTGCAGTGCATGGCACTCGCTCTACTTTTGAGTTTAGTGTGCCATTTGCGCGCACTGATATCTTTTTTCATTCTCCGCTGTTGCGATTACTAAGACAACATAATGATTTACGGTTTGGTCCTCTTCCGCCGACATTATATGCCTTTAAAACTTTTTAAAAAAATAATGTTTTGCTTACTACTAATTCAATGTAGTTTTTTTTCCTTTTCTTATTTTTCTCTATTTTTGTTATTTTGAATTTGTACTTTTTCACTTTGAATTTGTTTATTATTGTTCTTTATTTTGTATCATTATCATCTCATTATTATTTTGTTCATTTTTTCATTCTTTCGTTAGTGAATTATTTGTATTTTATATTTTCTATATTCAGTAATTGGATTTGATCTGTTGAATAATAGTAAGTAAATAAATAAATAAATTCGGCTGCGTTATCTGATGAAACAGTAAACTTCTGACATGATTCAATAAAGTAGAACGTATGTGTTCAATTTCGTTCTTTTCAATTATGTTCAAGCTATGTATTTTTCTTTTGTTTTGTTTAGGCCGAAGTCAGTTGACGGAGGGACCCGGCCAACATCTGAGGTCATGGTCCCAATACCATCTGGGGCCTGAGGCTGTCTGTCTCTCCTCAGGCTTACTAAAGGGAGGCATATTTCCCCAATTTAGGTATTTCGTGATATTTTCAGCTCCCCCTCCAGATGATGCTAAGCTGGGTCTGGCTTGCCAGCACATGCTTCAAAGCTAAATGTGGTTTTTGGGACCAAAGTTGTAGCGATTGTGTAAGATGAGAGTGCTAGACTTAGCACAACTCAGAACCAGACCGAAGTCCGGAACCAAGATGGCTAAGGTCCAACAGAAGTGTGAATAGCTGATGCCATTCAAGAGGCGAATTCAAAAAAAAAAGAATTGCCCCGAGAGCAGGGTGCCCTAGAAATGGCCGTGAAGGCCCCTTGTCCGCATTAGCGGAGCATCCTTCAACCAACCCCGACGGGTGCTGGGGTGCCGCTTTGCTAGCTCGCTGCGGCTGGGGTGGGTCCATGAAATAATGGAGTTGGTTTGCTCTCCAAGAAAACGGGATGCTACGCAGTGCTGCCAGATAGGCGCTGCGGCTTACTCCCAGAAAATTCCTATTTATCCCTGAAAATACCCTAAGTAGCCATAGTGACGTCATTTTCGGGAAATTTTTCGGGATTCTCAAAAACCAGGTTATTTAAATATAAATTTTTATATGTGTACGACTTTCGTCACATGAAGCAAACTTTTTTAAGGTGAAATGAAACTTTCCTCCACTCATTCTAATCTTTTGGGAGTAATTTTTTCCTGGGTGCGTTAAGTTTTCACTCAGAAAAATTAGTCCCGAAAGGTTTATTATCGACAGATTCGCGAGAGACAGTTAGACAGTACCATGGGCATAATTCATCGGTTGATTAATTAATAAGCGAGCTCGGAGAAACGAATATGACTTATTACGTTATTTTGGGGTATCCCCGTGTTAAATGCAATACACATCAAACAATGATAGAGCCAGGGCGGTTAAATGACCCCATCATTGACGACAGCGTATTGTTAGTACCTACGAAAAAGTGAATCGGTCATTCAGCTGAATAGATATAGATATAGGGTACGGCAATTGCGGCCTCTGTCATCAATCGGTAAGGTAGAAACATCAATTTTGAAACAGCATTACCAATATCCGCTTATTGGTATGATTGAAGATTGATATTTTATATTTTCTTATAGAAGAAAAAGGTGGACATGACGTATTTCGAAATTATTATTTATCGAAACATCCGTTCCGGAAAAATACATTATCAAATTTCAAAATACCCTAAACAAAACCCTGAATATTTTTTCCCCCTGTTTGTCCCTGAAGTCTTTAAAATATCCCTAAATCTAGGGTTAAAATCCCTAATATGGCAGCACTGATGCTACGTATTATTTCACCCGTCATAATAACGTAGCCGCAAACTGGTACATAAAAATACCCAAGGGACAAAAGGGGGCATAGTTCCGTTCAGGAAACCACCCATGGCTCTGCAACATGGGCTGACCAAGCAGACCCAGTGCTCGTGACGACGCACGGAGCCAGAAAATTGAGAATTTGAAAAAGGAAAACGTTGGATAAATGCTACCTCTCTTTTCAGAGGAACCCGGGTGAGGCAAACAGACCCAGGCCCCCGATGGTGGCGGAGCCCTGACCCCGATGGTCTGGGGTCCTCCACCCTCTGATACTGATCAAATATCAATCAATCAAAAACTAACTCAAAACGGAAACTAACTCTTCGGCCAGTATCCCTCCCTTTTAAGAAAGCTGTAATACAAGAAAAACATTAATCATTCATCTTTATCGGCCAGCCAGGCCAGGTGCAGACCCTGAAAGGAAGAAAGAACTTCTCGGGCTCATGCCCAATAAGAAGGCCAAACGGGCTTAACTTTATAAATCCATTATTATTCAAAAATAACTACAAAAAAATATATGTCATCAAACCATTTAGAGACTATTAAGGCAAGTATGATGATATGTACGTAAACAATTCAAAATATTTGTCGGACTAATAATATTTTTTCATCAATATTAAATGCTTAGTAATTAAATGTTAGTTTTACGCATCGTTTACACCAGTTTCAAAAAGAACAACCCTGCTTGGTACTGCACATATATTCCTCATAATTATATCTCACTAGCGTTAAACAGCTTTGATGTAAATCGCAGGGATTCCAAACAGACTTCTTAAGTAATATTTTACAGGGTTTTCGCTACGTTCATTAGAAAAGTTACACTATCATACAACTGAATACAAAGGATTGACATGTCACAACTTCTACATAAGTATCTCGAAATGAATTTTCAAATTAACGAGGAATAAAATTAAGAAATTCACACATGAAATGAGGTGCTTCCGATACCCTTCTCGCAAAAAACAACAGAAATTAAATAGCTCCGGGTCAATTTGCTTTGCATTCATGTGAATAATAACGCACAACGGAGCGCGGTTGTATTTTCAATTCGATTTTTCTGATTTAGTTAATAGTTTAGCCTGGAGCCACCGTTTTCAATTATTGTTAATGCCAAAATTCGGATCTTGCATCTTTCATTTCAACTATCATGATAGATTCAAATTTAAAAATAAGATATTTCACTTACATTTGTACATAACAAAAAAAAACACAAACTACTTAAATGTTTATCATCAATTAATAGCATCTATAATGAGTTCAAGTTTCCGACAGATCGGATATCAGATATTCAATTTCAAATTGTTCCTTCTTACTATCCAACAATCCGAACATTCACAACCGTTACTAATCGTATGACATTTTGTTTTCTTTAATGCCGCGTTCATTCTACTAGTTACATGTAAGTAATAAACTTATTTAATATGCGGGTGTGTGTTTGCACATCGTCATAAAATACACAAAATTTTTCAAATTGTTGGTGGCCATACTTTTCCGGAAAATATAGAACCTTATTCAATGATTTCTGGGAGAGGCCAATGCACATCTTCGCATAGCACATCTCTTAATTCTTCTTTTTCATTTTTTTCCTTTTTTTACTTCTCGCCATAAGACTACATAGTTTCATTCTAATCACTTACAAATTAGGCATAACGAGATTGGTAAATTGATCTAAATAAATGTTCTACTTCATTGGTGTACCAATTATAGGCAATACGATTTATATCCTTGGCATATCAGTCATAGGAAATATGGCGGTGGTATAACACCGCTACTAATTCTTCATCGGACCTATACCTAATTCCTTCGTTAAAACGTTAATGAGTTCAGTATCTGAGTTTTAGATTATTCGCCAGCAGGAATTCCTTCGTGACTAAGGATTCTAATGATTCGAGAAGCCATTCAGCCCCTCGCGAGATCGGAGCCCAAGTGTCCAAATCTCCCAGATCCGACCAATATTTTGGGAGCCACCTAGAACCGTTTGTCTACTAACCTTAGTTCGCTTCGCTGTTCCAACGTTCTCCTCATTATGCTTCTTGAGCTGACTCCGCCGTCGCGAGCCTGGTTCTTATAAAATTACCTGGAACTATCAACCACCCAGCGATGCCTGACAGACTATCTTGAGGCCATCGAAACCTATCGCCACATGTTGCTGGGGAAATGCTGACTTGCACGAAAAGACTACCCATTTCGGCCCTTGGAATTCCACCGTTTGCAATGTCCATCTCTTATGAACGTCGTACGTTGCACTTCACAAAATTGTTATATTAGCCCAGGTTACATAAAAATCGCAGTTTTTACAGGGTCAGTGAATATTAGATCCAAGGCGGCAGTTCTACTGAGCGTCCGACACTTTCGACTTGGAATCTTTTTAGTGAATCCATTCGGTTTTCAACAACAAAAGTAAATGACATCAACATCACTAGTTAGCAACAAATGCATATTCTGCTTCCGAACTAGATCACATCGAGGCTCAGTTCAGCCAATCACTTTCCGATTCGAAGTGCCAAATCAAATTTTCACCTATTAATGCGGCTGTAAGCGTCACTTAAATCCCAGTTACGACCTTACTCAATATTTACTAACCAGTAGTTAATTAACCTGTCACACATTTTAGTCGAATCAACTCCAATGCACTTGTTGAGAATGCAACTTGAAACGCGCTCATATTTAGATCGGTAAAATCACCGTAAGGTATTGTGAGGAGTTACGCACGCCGAGATGAACTGGTTTATCAGAAACTACTGGCACGTATGTTCCGAATACTAGCACGCCAGTTTGGGTTTCGCACAATGCACTATTCCACTATGGATTCTCCACGTACAGGGAACACGTGTCACACTTCACAACGTTGGGTTGCATGTGAATCCCGCTGTCATCATATCACAATTATGACCAAATTAGCAAAAACTATGCATTCTCTCTACTAACATACACTTTCTCAGATTCCGAAACACTGCACGTCTCTGTCTTCAACTTAGTATCCGGTATTTTGGTATTTCTTTTAAACAGATATTTGTACAAAAGGTCGTTTTCGCCGTCACACAATCACCACTCGCCGAAAACCTCTACGGTATTTCAACGCGAACATAACTTCCGTCGACGAGCATTCAGCCCTCCAGCCGTGGCCACGATTGTAATCCGACCGTATAGTGCACATGCAATTGCCCAAATACGCGTTGCCGTCACTAACAGACGATTCGCGAACTTTCAATATCGTTCACTATCAAGATCGTCACTCAACTCCGATCAAAATTATTGGCAAGCAGCCATGTGCGCAATCTACTCAAACTGCCACGCTACACATTTGCACACTCTCCACCGACGTTTTCTTGAAACTTACAATTCACTTTGAATTGAAACAAAGGATTATTTCGTGCCGTATCACGGTTCTACGACGTGCGATAGCTCGCCTTCGGCCAACCGCCACGGCCACGTTCCCCAAACCGACTGTCCCGAAATGCCATATGCCTTTCGAAACGAGCGACCGAAATTCCGTTAGGAATTCGCTCGCTTGGCAATTACAATAACAAGGTCGCATAGGACTTGCTGTACCTTGTTATTGTTCAAATTGAAACGCATTTCAATTTGAAATAAATGTAGCGATTTCGAGCACAGGACAGTGTGCGTCGAAATAATGAGTCCAGTAATTTCAATTGAAATTACTGGATGCTACAAAGTCTCTTCCTTTTCCGGTTATATTGCGGCTAATATAATTTCATTAACGGATGAATTATACGTAGCATCCTACCTTTTCTGGGAGCTTATCCACCCCATTTTTCGATGCCCCATCCTGACCGCGTAGATCTAGTAAAGCGGCACATCAGCATCCTTCGGGGTGGGATTAAAGGGTGCTCTGCTAATGTGGACGAGGGACGTTCACGGCCATACCCTGCTCCAGTGGCACTTCTTTTTTTGTTGATTTACACTCTTGATGGACTTCAAATCAGTTGAGGTGCTTTGCCAAGTATCTCAGCATATAAAATCGCTACACATACGCGGACGATCTTATTCTGAGGGTATCTTCAATTGAAGAAGCTAATTGCAACCTAAAGTAAGTTTTTATTTTTGAAAGTTAATTTTTTGACGCTAATCTGTTATCAGTGAATTCCAAGAAAACATTTTCCGTGGTCAGTGAATGCCAAGAAAACATTTTCCGTGTCACTGTGGTAGCGTCCATCGTCCCAGGAAAAAAAATTATATTTTAACTTTATACGATCCTTTAACACCCACGAAACCCCTGTCCAACAATACCCGATAGGGGAAACCTTTAAACATCTTGGCTCCAAGTGTGACAATAGTGATCTTGCGAAACAACAGAACTTAGACTTGCATGCTGCTATAAACAACGTCATGCGAGCACCATTAAAACCTCAGCAACAATTTATTGCTGTGAACAAATATCATATTTCTAGATTTAATTCTGGATATATAGCAGTCAATATTACAAGCAAAATTTGAAAGGAGACAGATAAGCTTATTAGGATAGTTACGCGCAAAATTTTACATTTCCCGCTTAAATCTGGAACTCTTAGCGTCATGTCCTTCCGTTTTTCAATTCCAATCATGCTTAGAAAAAAGATATCTAAAGTTATTGATGGTGACCATGCACTCAAGGAAATTGCCTTTAAAGATCTGGATAGGCTCTCTTCGTCAGTGCCTTCTAGAAGATAAGCTCGATATTGAGTGGTCAGGAGCTAAATACTTCTTTCTGTGGCAATGGCCTTTATCATTGCAATACGGTTGAATCTCTTCCCCTGTAAGAGCATACCAACTAATCCTAGAGATCAACGCCTTTGCAGGGTTGGATACAAAAATCATGAATCCGCGAATCACATAATACAAAACTGCCCGTTGACCCATTGGAAGACAATCAACCGGAATGATGAAATACTGGACTTGCTGTACAGAGCCACTTTAAAAGGGAAATGAGAAGCACAGAAAGTGCCGCATCTTAGATTTAAAAATCGGGAACTTTTTAAAACCTGTCCTTGTATTGTGCAAGGGTGACTCATTACTAGTCAGTGATGGGTTCTACACCTTAAGCTGTAAACTATAAGGCTAAATACTCTAGACCACATGTTATTACTGCCGTTCAAAAACTTCACCCTGATTCGAATGTAGCTATCCTTACATTTGTCCTGGGTACCAAACAAACATGGTGTTTCCCAAATAAACTTTGTAGCGATTATGAAGATTGGATGATGCCTTAGCACAACTTAGAACCAGACCGAAGTCCAGAACCAAGAGTGCTAAGGTCAAAAAGTGGAATGGCTGCTGCCATTCAAGAGGCAAAACAAAAAAAAAGAATTGCCCCGAGAGCAGGGTGCCCTAGAAATGGCCGTAAAGGCCCCTCGTCCGCATTAGCGGAGCACCCTTTAACCAACCCCGACGGATGCTGGGGTGCCGCTTTGCTAGCTCGCTGCGGCTGGGGTGGGTTCTTGACAAATGGAGTTGGTTTGCTCTCAAGAAACGGGATGCTACGTATATTCATCCGTCATGAATTGTAGCCGCAAACTGATATGTAAACATATCCAGGGACCAAAAGGGGGCATAGTTCCGTAAAGGAAACCACCCAGGCTCTGCAACATGGCCTGTCGAAGCAAATCCAGTGCTCGTGACAAAACACGGAGCCAATAAAATTGAAAAATCTAAAAACGGAAAGGGAAAACGCGCTACCTCTCTTTTCTAAGGAACCCGGGTGAGGCAGACAGCCCCGGGCCCCCGATGTTAGTGGAGCCCTGACCCCGATGGTCTGGGGGTCCTCCACCCTCTGATACTGGCCATAAAAATTCCAAAAATTCAAAAAGCTAATTCGAGACAACACTGAAACTACTCTAAATGTATGGCCAGCATCCCTCCCTTTTAAGAAAAATGCTGAAAATCACGAAAAACTAATCATTCATTGGCCAGCCAGGCCACGCGCGGACCCTGAAAAATAAGAAGAACTTCTCGGGCTTTCGCCCAATAAGAAGGCCTCAGGGTTTCAACTTAACAATTCATTATTTCTTCCCTTTATTTAGCTTTTGGTAATTTGTTTTAACCATTTGAGTATCAAAGATATGTTTACTTAAACTGAGAAACTACATTTTTCTTTTAGTTTTCAAATTCAAATAATATAAGTAATACTACTTGCAAGTGTACAAGAATAAATTTTTCTTTCGTCCTTACAGGCACTAGGTTTTAGTACATTAGGTACTAGGTATGACATATATACGAGTATTATGGTCGAAACAAAAAAATATATATATAAAGTTTTTTTTTCTTTTGTGTGTTCTTCTTTTACGTTAGGGAATTTTAATTTTTAGAAATTGCCAATCCGCGAAAGTAACTAAGCTTCCCGTCACTACTACATAAAGGCCTTAATCTGGAACTCACTTCCAAGGAGTATGCAGAGAATCGCAAGAAAACCCACGATTCCCGCAAGTCTAACTAAAGTGATCCGGGGAAATCGGAAAACGGAACGTTATAATAAAAAATAAAAAAAACAGTTATGCATAACTCTTTCTCTTTTTCTTTCCTCCTTAGTCTTTCTTTTCTGTCCCAAATGACACGCGGATTAATTAAATTTTTTTTTTTTTCTCTACGCAAAAGAGTTCGCTCCAATTTTCATAAATCGGCCTTTACATGATCATCTCATATCAGATTAATTCCTAATTATAACGCATTCCGATTCAATTATTTGGAGTTCTGTTTTCAAATAAATCCTTTGTTGTTTTTTTTTCTCTTTTCTACACACACATTTGCTGGCTTCGAAACAGAAACCGTTAGATTTAAATTTCATTTAGTAATTTGCTAATTACTTATTGTATTTACAATTCTTTTTTATATTTATCGTAGTGACTATATTCTCATATTAAATCATAGCTACATTCATAAATGTAAGCATTATGCTCAAATTGCTTGCGTTCCATACATGTGTAGGTAGGTCCCTACTATTTAAGCATCAAGTTTACACGGTTTCGCATAACTTATCATATTTATCATACTGCTATTAATAAACGCTAACAAAAGAAAAATCGAAAAGAAAGGCAAAAAAAACCTTAAAATTCTCTTAAAACGCATACCACCCACCGGTTTTGGCGTGTAATCTAAAAAAAAATGTGTTCTGTACAATTTTATAGTGTTTTTGCCTTCCATGCTGGTGTAGCATGCTGTAACTTTAACTTTATTATAGTTATTGACAAGAACTATTCATTATCGTTAATAGGGTTTTGCTTTTGTCCGAGTAATTTCTACTTTAGCTTCATGCAACCCTAGTATATCACTTGAGAGCCTATTTATTCCTCAAAAATTAATTATTTAGTGTGTACAAGCGAATCAAATAAGAATATATGATATAAATTACGTGCATATGTTCATTTTAAATTTTTTTTTTGTTCAAGCTTAGATTATTTACCAACTTCCCTGTAATCAGTTCCGAGTCTTCATAAATCGCTCCTCATGACCATCTCAGATCGCCTCATCCAGTCCCCTTAAATTTCCTTCGCCTTAAATGGTCTTCGCTCGCTGGAATATATCGCGGGCGATGCGTCACTTTAATTTCGTTGACAACTAATTGGCCCGTTCTCCTAACTTTTCATATTTCCACCTTCAACCTTTCCAGCCCTATATTGTCAAACGATCAAATTACCTTGTACATTGTTAAGCTTCTCACAGCGACAGCGTCCGCCCTTTTCAAAGCAACGTGTGCATTCGTTCCTGAAACCATCAAAACGAAAGATGGAAAACCGAGTCCAGCTATAGCGACGTCATTTCACGAATAGGCTGCTGCTGCTACCTTTAGACGACCCATATAACTATAGGATCGATACGGTGTATGTACGCCTGGGGGGAAGCCACTAACGAACAGAGATCGCTTTAAGCAACCATAAATCCATATAAAGTCGGTTGCAGCTATTCTATCGTGAAGCATGCCATTATATGTCGGTGGTGTAAGCATTCACGCTTCGCAGAGAAGATTACGACCAAGCTAATCAAGATTGTTCACTGCGTATGGCGCTACGATTTACTTTCACAAAGCACTGCAAGATTTATTTGCGGAATCCGCGAAGTAACTGCGAAATACTTTTCCCGAAAATTTCACCTTTATATTTCAGTTCAGTTTTGCAGCTAGTGGCAGGAAAACACAATAAGACACCAGTCACACGTCTAGCATTATTCCAATTACCTTCTTTTCCGACCGAAAAAGAAATTCGTGCGGCACACAGCAAAGTTTATATGTGCGTGTGTGCAATTCCAATGCGATCGAAATGTTTTTGCAATTTTTTTTGCAATGCACTGGCAAATTAATGTGGCGTCTTGAAATTCACAATTCTTTTCACTGATTACCCGACATCCCACTACAAACAGCCGATTTTAACGAAACATATCACCATTTACTTCCCCGATTCTCTGCACGACAGCCAACAGGCACACAAGATACAATCCATCACCATTTTACATTGTAGGACTCGCCGCCATGAGCATTATCAAAACCCACCCCAACTTCCTTCGCACCGATTCGAAATTCCCAATTGGTTATGTCTCGAGATTACCAATGTCTTTCTTTTTTCTTCTCTACAACTGGACAACTCACATTCCCCGATATAAATCACTACTCAGAGCTTAGCTTAGCATCAAGTTAACGTCGTCAAGCGTCCAGCTACGCACAAACACCCTTACAAGTCAACAATCTAACAACGACTCCCTCGCCACGCCGTCTGGCCTCCGCCAAGAAATTCGATCGACTGCCACGATATTGAGCACTCAGCTCGCAAAGCCCGCTTACACAGCAAGAGGAAATCCCGTTAGGAATTTCGTTGCTGTGCGAAAACAAAAATAAGGTCACCGGGGGACTTGCGGGATTTTATTTTTGTGCGATTGAAATGTATTTTCAATTGCAAAATTTTGTAGCGTCTCCGATCCATACAGTGTGGGTCGGAGATATGTGACCAGTAATTTTTAAATAAAAAAAAATATAAAAATTACTGGATGCTACAACTTCTCTGAGAGGATTGACTTAGCAAATTCCACCGTTAAGAAAATGATTATATCCACCCTTATGGGTGGTGTAAAAATACACATGGACTTGCGGATGGCTCGGCGTAATGATAGAAATTAAGGTTTAATCATTGTACCTCTTCAATACCGTTCTTCGTGAGCGAAGGCCGCCCAAAACTGCCACCCTTGTGACCCAGCGATCAAGGGTTTTTTTTAACGTGGTTACCTAAATTGGTGGTAATATTCTAGAATTCTTCTACATTTTTTTCCTTTGCTACTCTCCGATCGATTATTTCATAAATTATTATCTATGCAATAGCAATAGAATGATTTAATTTACATAAGACATAAAGTAATGATTTGTTAATTTGAAAACCTTTCGTCCTTTTTATGGAACGAAAGCCCGGAAAGACTTTCCCACCTTACCTTAGGCCGGCATATTTTTAGGGAGGGATTTCGGCCACTCTTTTTATTCCGGGTTCAATGGGTGGCGTGACACTTACACCATCAATTGGCATGGCCCCAACACCATCCGCAGTCTAAGACTATCTTCCTTTTCCCGATCAGCTTTTCCCTATAGTTTTGACTACAACATAATTCTAAATTTAAGACACTATCGTTACGCCATGTCCGTAAAATCTAATAAATCATATTAGCAAAAAAAAAAACAGTTCACTATATAAGTCCAGAAGTTTTGATTTAATACTTCGGAAATTTTGATAATAAATTTTAATTCCTATATATAAATTGTCAATGAGATCGTTCAATCGTTTTACTGATCTGTTTTGGGATTCAAACCATTTTGTTAAGATCACTTTTTGGTTTTATATAAATTATTGGAGATGTTTCAGATTTACGCGTAAATATTTTTGCCAACTTGATCCAAGTAAATTTGAAATGATAATTTTGACGATTGTCTTAGTCAACATTAATAAAAAATTTTCTGATTTTAGTGAATTGAATCTGAGTTGTTGTAGTGATTTGTAAGAATGGGAAAGTGCTAGACTTAGCACAACTCAGAACCAGACCGAAGTGCGGAACCAAGAGGGCTAAGGTCCAACAGAAGGAAATGGCTATTGCCATTCAAGAGGCAAATAAAAAAAAAAATTGCCCCGAGAGCAGGGTGCCCTAAAAATTGCCGTGAAGGCCCCCCGTCCGTATTAGCGGAGCACCCTTCAACCAACCCCGACGGATGCTGGGGTGCCGCTTTGCTAGCTCAGCCATGAAACAATGGGGTTGATCAGCTCTCAAGAGAAAGGGGATGCTACGTATTATTCATCCGTCATAATATCGTAGCCGCAAACTGGTATATAAAAATACCCAAGAGACAAAAGGGGACATAGTTCCGTTCAGGAAACCACCCATGGTTCTGCAACATGGGCTAACTAAGCAGACCCAGTGCTCGTGACGACGCACGGAGCCAGAAAATTGAAATTCTACCAAAAGGAAACACGCGGAAAAAAATGCTACCTCTCTTTTCAGAGGAACCCGGGTGAGGCAGACAGCCCCGGACTCCCGATGGTGGCGGAGCCCTGACCCCGATGGTCTGGGGCTCTCCACCCACTGATACTGGCCATTATCCAAAATCCAGAAACTAATACAAAATTGAAAATTACTATGGTTGGCCAGTATCCCTCCCTTATAAAAAACTGAAAATCCGCAAAAAAAACACTACATTATTGGCCAGCCAGGCCTCGCGCGGACCCTGAAAATGAGAAGAGAGCTTCCCGGGCTTTCGCCCAATAAGAAGGCCAAAGGTTTTATATTAGCAAGACATTGTTATTATTGCCAGAATAGTCATATAAGGTAAGTTTTTCATCATTTTTTTTTTTCTTATAATGTCTAACACACCAAAGAGTACTTCTTACTATTAGCTCTCTAATTATTATTTACGGCCGATTGTTAAACAGTCAGATCTATATGCCTCATTTGGGTTTTTTTAAGGCCGATTTCGTTAATTTATCAATCTCATCAAGTAAAAATTATATATTTTTATTCCTACTTGTTCTTTTCTCTTTTTTTTCGAACCCTCAATAATGCGTTATTATATCAGCTTTGTTTGTTGTAGTATAATATCTTCTGTCATTCATTTGTTTACAAAACTAAATATAAAAGGAAATACCATGTGCACTCAAAATCTTCAGTAATTGACGTTCCTACAACAAGCGAAAATTGCAATTTCCCTTTGTTTTGAAATCCGACGCACCCAAATAGTCGGCATATTACGAGTGGTAGGAGATATGTATTAGGATTATTAGTTTGAATGCCGAAATACTCAATCTTTGTTATGCCTACATCCGGACATTCAATTTCGACCTGATTCGTTTTCTAATTACACAACTTCCAATGAAATTGAGTGATTCATGGTATACAGCAAATCTTTCGAACAAATTAAAGTTCTAAATACTTATTCATAACGTGTTTCATTAAACATCGATAGTTTTATTTCCACATCGAGAGCAAGAAGGAAAATCGTAGGGGTGTGAATTCATGTTAAACGTATACTACATTGTGATAACCAACAAAAAATGCAATTATTATATCTATAATGTTAAAGTATAAGTAAGAATTTCTACTTCGGATCTGGCGTAGAGACAGACGAAGTCCCAGTTCTGATTGATTAAGTTAACATCGCCTCGTAATGTTCACATTATATACAACTAACGGATCAAGTTGATGCTGAGGTTGAAAATTAAGGCCACATTTCTATGCACGTATCCAGCCAGAAATTAAACATAAATTCAGTTCCAGCTGCTATTCCATGCCACACACTTGGATGGAAAACAATATACGAAGTCTTTTCTCGTTTTCTCTAGTATAAAATTAATACATGGTACCCTTCAGAGAATGATAAAAAAATGGAAAAGCTATTTTATAAGTAATTGTTTTGCGGTGCCGAAAGTTGAGATAGTTCCATCTTGATGGACGTTGATTTGTCGAGCTATCTGTTTCTATGCTATTGGTAGTTGTACCGTCTTCAGTACTAATATCAGTTAAATCCACAATCTTAAATGATAGAACCGCTTTACTGTCGGTACCCGAAACAACATGCTCGCAATTATCAGCTTGGTCGGTGTAAATGCCAATTTTTCCGAAACGGTACTTCAAAAGGAAATATCAATAAATTCAAATTTGTTACCATCATTCAGGCGACGACGACGAGATTCGAAAGAAAAAGAGTATTTCCTGACCACAGCATATCGATACTGCTCCAGCAGTATGGTAACAGGACACTAAATGTGGTGATGATCTAAACGTTGTACCAACCGGAATCTTCATACTCGATATGATCATTGCTGTTACGTATCGAAGTTGGTATATGCACATATCAAACGATCGCTGTGCCTTGAAGATCAATCGTCTATCGTACAAACAATTGTTTCACAAATTTATTCCCCAAAGAAAAGAAAATCGAACCAAGTTACACCATGCACGCACGTGAATTTCGATAATAGCAAGGTGGGCATAGATAAATTTCACTCACAGTACACAAGTTTACTTCCATCCAGATGTCCATGTTTTTCAAATGTAACACATGGGACCGAATCGGTGGCACATTTGTCCACTCAGATTCATATAAACTAAGCTAATGCTCACTTTCACTGAGGCACTATGCAACTGCCGAACTCATTTAACACCTTTCGATTGCAGAAAAGGAAAGGTTGAAAATCAAAGCATAATTCACATTCACCATTAGTGCAGCCAGACGATTTCAAATCTCATCACCACTCTTTGAATTAATGTTTTTCAGCATATTTCTTCATATTCTTGGGAAATTTGAGAATCAAACACGTGCTTGGATCAATTAATTTTGATCAAAATTGAAAGAATTGAATTTACACATGAAAATCTAGTCACGATGTCGCGAATGTGCAATGGTCTCAACACGCAGTTACATGTGCACGTTAGCCTGTTTCTCTTCCCGTTAGATCACCCGTTTAAGAATACATATCACTGTTCTTCTCTACTTCGGTCCAATAATAAACGAAACTTAGAACAAAGGATCATGAGAAATTCACGACAGAATTTTACGTCAGTCGACCCGTGGAACTTTAGAAGCGAAAAAAATATATTTGACCGAAACTGCACAATGCCGGCAGCCATCCAACGGCACCACGACCCAACAACCCGTCGCCACAGCTACACTCAAAACGACTATTCGCCACCGCGACATCCAAATGACTCCCCCAAACGCAAAATGCATTTCGAAACGAGCGAGCGAAATTCTGTTAGGTTTTCGCTCGCATTGAAATTACAATAACAAGGTCGCATAGGACTTGCGGTACCTTGTTATTGTTCAAATTGAAACGCAATTCAATTTGAAATAGATGTAGCCATTTCGAGCACGGTACAGTGTGCATCGAAATAATGGGTCCAGTAATTTCAATTGAAATTACTGGATGCTACATTTTGTTTACATTATGTTGCTTCTTAGAGGCAAAGTTATATTTCTTTAGCTTTGAAATGGATTGCGAATAAACGGAGCAACTCGAGGAATATAATCTATACCGTTTTCAGATATGGAATAACTAATCATATCACTTAAAGTTTAAACTACTTGAATTAAATTTTCGTTTTATTTTGTGGTATGTCAACTATTTCAACATTATTCAGACGACTTTGCTGCTCCCAATCATTAATTGGGTCATTTATGCTCTTACAAGTTTTTTTCAAATCTTCTATTGAACTCAATGATTGTTTAAGAATTTTTAGTTAATCTGACGAACCGTTGAATTTGCTTTTTTGATCTTCAATAAATATGAGGATATTTTCACTGATCAACAGTGGTCATGCTACACGAACTCTGATAGATGATCGTGTTTTGACTGCTTATCTTCATTACGAAAACGCACTTATTTTGTTTCAATCACCCTCAGTTTTCTTGTCATTCGGTATTGTAGCGATAACGGCCGTAAAAAAGAAGTGCTATATATTTGTTTCCACTATTAATTTAAATTGTTTTAGTTTTAATTAACTGTTGTGCTTGCGCGAATATGTCGAGAAAGTTTATTAATGATCCTCTCTTTTTGTTTTATTTGTGACATTCCAAAATCAAAGCCGAAATTTTTCTGATCTTATTTTGAAGTGTTACCTCATCAAGATAAATCTGGGGCACCACATATTTGTTGCATTACATGTGTAAAAAATTTAACTGAGTGGAAGAAAGGATCACGTCATATGCCGTTTGCTGATCCTATGATATGGACTGAGCCTAGAGATAATGTTTCAGACTGCTATTTTTTTGTCTTAATCCAATAAACTGCATAAATCCAAAGGCAAAACACACAGTTCGATACCCTAATTTATCTTCAGCAATAAAACCTGTTTCTTATAATGACAATTTACCTATACCAGTTCCATCTACATCGTTTAAGGTTGACGATTTGTAACCCTTCCCTTCAAGCTAATTGAATAAATGATGCGAAAATCAAAGAAGTTCCGAAATTCAACATTTTAGAAAAATCACTTTGATATTGCGTTAAGAACGTGGTTGCGAATTTTTTGGGTAACCACAATAGTGAGAACCATAGAGAATTGATTGACGAGCTTCCATTGACATATAAAGCTTGGGGTTGAAGTGTGTCACTAAAAATTTGTTTTTTAGACCCACATCTGGATTTTTCTTGGACAATAGTTCCATCAGGACATTTCAAAGGTGGAGAAGCGTTATCAGGGTAGATGGATTCCAAGGATGTTGGCTGCTGGATGATCAAAACTGGATGATCAAAAGGGACCAACAAGAAGCAAAATATTCCAGAAAAACGTAGGCCTTTAATTTACAAACCACATTATTCACAAGTTTCTGGAGAACTATTTAACATTTTCTTTATAATTTATTTAACCTTACCAAATTAAATTCATAGTGATAAAAACAAAATAGCTGCGTATTTTTATTCACAACATCTAATTTATAGAAAAAAACACTAAAAAAGTTTGAGTGACTCGACGAAGATTAAATTTTGTTAACCAGTGTAATAGCAAACAAATTAATTATTTCTAAAACATAGAATTAACCATACTCCGCCTGTTATTCTGCTTTAGTAGCAAAGTACAATATTAACAGAGCACAACAAATAAACTCGGTCAACTTTGACACTTAAATTCACTAATGAAAACTCTAAAATTTTTTAGTAAAATGCTTAAGACACAAATTAACACCTTACAGCAACATAATACCAATCTAGAATATGAACTAAAACGGAATAAATAAAAGAAACTCTAGCGCACCTGAACCGCTAGAAACACTAATGCTCGAAGAACAGTAGAAGAAGCGGGCAGATTTTGAGTGCATATTCTACCACACGGGGTGCTTATTACAGCCAAAATGTTTCAAACACCACGTTTTACTTTGGTCTCAAGAATGCATTATAACTCATATGGTGGAAGGTTTCAGATATTACCACTGGAATGAATTTCAACGTTTATGAGAGCAAAACACGGGTTAATTATATTCGTTATCAGTTGCTTATTTCACAAAATTTTGAAAGCAGCATCTCATATAACATCAATGAAGAAAATGCTCAGTGCCTGCAGCACTGTAAATGAAGTTGGTGTTTGGGGCTGCGATTCGAAAAATTTGCAGAACTTTGGGAATTGAAACATTGGTTATTTATTTTCATTGTAAATGTTTCCGGTATGAATACTAATTGTAAGCATTTATTGATACAGAAATAGCACTACAGACTCGTGCTGGCAACCTTTTGTCAGTATCACATCTGCATCACGTTGAAATTAACCTACCCTGCGAATTTCGTCTCGATCCGATGACTGCGTTCGAAGTTATAGGAGTATAAAGAAATTTAGGGTTACCAGCCGCGGCATTTTTCAAATAATCGAAAACTTACTATTTGCTGTATATTGTCACTATAATATCATTACCATTTGCAAATTTTACGATCAAATCGCTGGAAATAAACACAAAACCAACAATAGCTGGCAACCCTATCATGGCTTTTCAACCAAATTTGACCTGAATAATGCATATAATAGGTTCCATTAAATGTATGAAATTCGTATTGATTTCATGACTGCGCTGGAAGCTATAGGGCAAAAAGCTTTATTTTCCTGAGCGAATTTTCAAAACCAAAGGCACAAAAATTACCATAGCTGGCAGCACCAAGAGAATTTTTCAACCAAATTTCTACCAAACATGGCTTAGAGTAAGGTTCAGCTACAGTGTCAATTTCATGAAAATCTGGTGACTGAATCAGAATTCATAGGGCAAAAAGCAGTTTTTTTCTTTGTAATTTTTCAAGATGGCACCACTGGCACAGGGTTGCCCACAATTCAAAATCGCTTCTATCAAACCTTGTCCTACTTAAGTCCAATGTATTTTGTAAATTTCAACTGCATCTGATTGTTGGTTCGTGAGCTCCCGTGAACAGAAGTTTTTGATGCTAAAAATATAGGTAAATTGAGAAAGGGTTACCGTTCTTGTCCGACATGAAAATTCCAAAGTTTTTCCTTGACTGTTTAGACAAAGCATAAGATTTGTAAATAAGTTGGTTTTCATTCTAAGAAACGAACATATTTTAGGAGATTCGATGATTTGAATGTTTTCACTTTCAGTGCCTGCGGTAGTTACAGGGTTGCCAGCACGTTCAATTACGCAAGTGTGCAACTTAACAACATTTATATGTAAGTTTCAACATGATCTGATAATCTAATAAAAAGTTATCACAATTCAAAAAATTTCAAATTTTCCCAATCTCATTTTAGGCGCCTAGCGCACAAATAGGGTTAAAATTTCAAAACCATTATCATATTCACATTTGAAACACGTTCAGAATTCATTACATAAACTTAATTTTTGCAAAAGTTATTTTTTGACAGAAAAGTAGGTATATTTAAAATATCACTAAAATCGCCGCCGGCACCAAAGGGTTGTAGATTATTAATTTTTTATGAGACCTGGCACTATTCTGCATATACACCAATGTATCCTGAAAATTTTAGTTCAATCGGATGGCGCGTTCCTGAGATTTTTCCACTGAAATTTATATATATATAAATATATATATATATATATATATATATATATATATATATATATATTATATTTATTTATTTATTTATTTATTTATTTATTTATTTATTTATTGTCTAAATCAACAGATACAAATCCAATTAAAGATTAGACAAGGAATAAACTTATATATAAAAAGAAAAGAAACTATAAATTAAAACTAAACAAAGTATAATGAGGCGGTGAAATTTAATCATAATTCAACACAGATATGACATTAAAAATTCAAAGAGTTACTTTATTTCATACGATAAAACGCATCCTCTTAACATAGTTTTAAAAGTGGGTAACGAAGGCGAAAGAGGACCAATATTCAAAGAATTATGTTGCCTAGGCAAGCGTAAAAGAGGAGAGTAAAAATATGTATGAGTACGAGCAAATGGTACGTTGAGGATAAATGAAGACCTGGTAGAATGTACCGGGTCACGAACGAAAACTGCGCTCTGGGGATATAAGTAATAGAACCAGTAATCATTTTATATAGGAGACATTCGTCGAAATACACTCTGCGTGAAATAAGGGTAGGGATTTCAAGGATGGAAAGACGCATACTATACTCACAGTAGGGAATACGGAACTTGAGGAATAGTGAGCGAGTTAATTTACGTTGTACAGACTCAACAGCATCAATTAAGAAACGATAATGAGGACACCAAATTTAACAACAATATTCGAGGACACTACGCACGAATGAGATGTACAGGCGTACACACGAGGGAATATCAGTAAAAGGTCTGGACGCTCTTAGAATGAAGCCGCACAAGCGCGAGGCCTCGGATGTGACACGCAGAATGTGGACATCAAATTTTAATTTAGTGTCAAACACAACACCAAGGTCCATGAAATTATCAATTGGATGGAGGTAAGAGCCAAGGATAGAATAGGGAAACGTGATCTGGGATAATTTACATGTGAAGGTCATCTGGAAACATTTAGCAACGTTAAGAGAAATACAGTTGACAGAGCACCAGTTACCCAGAGCAGATAGGTCATCCTGCAGCTGGGAGCAGTCATCCACTGACTCAACCACCCTGAAAATTTTCAGATCATCAGCGTAAAAGAGACACGGGGAGCTGAAGAGAGAAGGAAGATCATTAATAAACAGGAGGAAAAGGAGAGGACCAAGAATTGACCCTTGTGGGACACCACAAGTAGGATAAAAGGGGGAAGAAGAACAAGAGTGAAACGTTACAAAACAAGCACGATCACGAAGCTATGAGGAAAACCAGCAACGGAGCTGACCCGAAATATTGAAACCATCAAGCTTTGAAAGGAATATTTCTTGGTTCACGGAGTCAAAAGCCTTGGCAAAGTCTGTATATAATACATCCACTTGCTTTTGCTGGTCGATAGCGGAGGCAACAGTATTGATGAACGAAAGAAGGTTGGAAACTGTTGACCTACCTTTGACGAAACCATGTTGCTCAGAAGCGAGAAGAGGTTCAATTAGAGGGTAAACCCTGTTGTAAACAACTTTTTCGAGAAGCTTACTGAAGCAAGATATGGGATAAATATTTGCTGACTTCCAGGAAGAAGGAAACGTACAGGAAGCAATACTAAGGTTAAAGAGGACAGATAAAGGAACACACAAGGATGATGAAAATGACTTTGCAAATATGTTAGGTAAGCCGTCGGGTCCGCAGCTGGTGCTACTGTCTAGGTTAGCAAGCAAACATTCGATCTCCAACGGGTTCGTTAAAAACAAACAACAATTATTAACATCTGGAGAGGGAATATTAGCAGAGAAAGATGGATTAGGTTGAGAGGTAGCAGAAGAAAAGAAAAGAGCGAACAGCTCACATATTTCTTTAGGCGAGGAAGCAGACAAATCATTGAGGTGCATCAGAGAAGGGATAGAGGGAGACTTTCTAAGGGAACGGATACAGGACCAGAAGGGTTTCTGTTGACAGGATGATATGGAGGCTTCAATGTGGGCATGATAAGCATTCATCGCATCTTTAACCATCTTTTTCGCATACGATCGTAAATTTCTGTATCTCAGTAAGTCGGCCTCTAAGCCGGAGCTTCGAAATCTACGACGCGCCTCGCCTTTGTTTTTAAGAGCACGCATCACGTCAACAGTTAACCAAGGCGGATCAATACTTCTGCGAACACGAAAAGTGGGAGTGTGACAGAAAACAATATTAGACAAGAAATCATAGAACGCATGAAGGCCATCATCAATACTTAGACCTCTGAAAAAAGCAAACCAGTTAACAGCATTAATAACATTGGACATGGAAGTGAAGTCAGCTTTAGCAAAGTTATAACGCAGCGCAGAGGTATTTTTATTTTTAGGGAATGAGGTGAAGGAAAGTTCTATAGCAAGAGGTGGATGGTGAGGATCAGGACTGACATAAGATGACAGAGCAGCACATAAACGAACAGACGACAGAGGAGAGTTAGTAAGAACAAAATCAAGTATTCTGTTATTAACATTAGGCACATTATTCAATTGTGAAAAAGAGCAAAGAGAGAAAAAGGAAGATGTAGCTAAAGAAATATTGCTCCTCCATAAAATTTCAGTGAAGGTTGTATCCCAGACTAAGCTGGGAATATTAAAATCACCACATAAAAGAACGAAAGAGGAGGGGTAGCAAGTTAACTTTTGTACACGGAGGTGTGTTAAAAAAAAATAATTATTAAGTGAGACAACAATTTTTGATCGACAATAACACAACTTTATTCTAAATAACTTTCTTTCGACGAATTACATTTACGGAGAGATGGACTGGGGGCGTATTACGTACGGGATCGTTTTTATCCCTGCATGAAAACTGCTGACCAATCAAATGTCCGTCTGCGCGATGAAATTTTATAATTGTGGAAAATGCAGCGTGAGATTTTGATTGGTTGCGCGTGTAATTGAAATATGCTAATCTGCTGACCAATCATATGTCTGTCTCCGCGATCAAGTTTTATAATTGTGGAAAATGCAACGTGAGATTTTTATTGGCTGCGCGTGTAACTGAATCATGATGATCTGGCTGTGCGTTTTGCATAGCCGTGTGAAATAATTTTTGGAAGTTAATGGGATCATCGTACGTAACTTCTCCCCCCTTACAATTAGAATTCTCCTGAATTCGATTATTAATACGGATGTTACAATTTTTTTGTTTTTTTAAATATAATACGGTACCAATTAACAAAGTGAAAATTAATGAACCAATGAGAGTTATGTCTATCGCTATTGATCGATTTTTATGCAGTTTTAATTCTTTAATTTCTTCAATATTGTCAACATTTTGTAGTATGATATCTTCAAATGTAAGTTTCAATGTAAAATTTTGATATTGTTTTGTTGGGTAGTAAAATCTTTCTTTAAATCTGTTTTGAATTAGAAAAATAATGTTCTAGAATTTTGATTTGGCAATTATTAAAGTGCAGTAATATATTTTCGTTTAGGTTCAGTTCTCTATCGTCACAATTATGAGTTACGTTAAGATTATGTGCGTTTTTGATTATAATGGTTTCATCATCTATACTTAAGATCTCCGTATTATTATTATTTACTAATTTACAATTATTTTTGTAAATGCAATGTTTACTGGTAGTTAATTCGTTTAAGTGCTTAAATTTTTCATATGTATACATTTCTTGATTGTATTTAAAAACAATTTCTAGAGGCGATTCGATCTCTTTGAATGATTTATTCGGTATTGGTAAAATTATTTTTAAATTTACTTTTATAAATTCTTTGGGAATCTTTATAGCAAAAATTAGTTCTTCGTTTTCAGATTTCGTAATTCCAACTTTCATGTGTTCCAATTTAGTTAAGTCTATATTGTAGGTTTCAATTTCTTCAGTTGTCAATATATTTGGATCAAGAATTCCATGTTTGGTTAAGACCGCATTGTTTTGTATTTGTTCTATTTTGCTTTTCAAAAGCTGAACTCTTAAAAAT
This sequence comes from Nemotelus pantherinus, assembly GCA_963978885.1. NCBI lineage: Eukaryota > Metazoa > Arthropoda > Insecta > Diptera > Stratiomyidae > Nemotelus > Nemotelus pantherinus. The sequence goes on from OZ022264.1 coordinate 186,501,526, forward strand.
TGATCGAAGTATAAATTATTGTTGTTCAAATTACTAGAAATATTGTTTATTTTGTTAAGGATTAATAATCTGTCCTGCTCAATTATGGATTTAAGTTGTGTGAATGTTTCGTTAAAATGTGAATTAATTAGGATTTGCTTATTCAAAGTAGTAATGGAATTATGATTGTTTTGGTCGATAGTTTTCAAATGTTGGTCAATGTCCTGTCTGTCTTGTTCGTTCATCGTGCCAAATAACCATTTTTGAGCGTCCCCCACTAAATTAATTAGTCCTCTTTTGTTGCGTTTGCTTCTTGGCGTCAGAGTCTTAAGTTTGTTTATCAAATGTTGTAATTCGTTAAGTAGTAGAGTTTTGTGTTCTATGTCTAATTTTTGTATATTAGTAGTAAAGTCTTGAATTAAATTTAGAATTTCCTGCGTGTTGATAACATGAATTATAAGGTTGGTTTTGCTGACCATTTCTGTTTGGTCGAATTGTATTTCTGTATATCCCGATTGTTCCGTAATACTGTAGAGATTGAGTTGTCCGTTGGTTCGTGTCAATGTTAGTAACAAAACTAATATTGTCGTTAATATCTGTAATTTAAATTTGTAATATGTGAGGAATAAATGTTTGAATGTGGTGTGTTTTATAAAAATAATTTGTCTTGTATAATCTCCAGAATCATTTTTTGTCGAAAGTAAGTCATATGTTCTTGTGTGAATGTTATGCTTTGATTTCTTGAGACAAACTCAGCAAACATGCATGCGAAAACACCACAATCGTATCCATTTGTTTGTTGTGGAATATCTGAAACGCTTTCTTTAACAAATTCTGATGTGTCGAAAGATTGTTCTCTTTTGTCCAATGATTCTTGGTTCGAGTAATCTACCAATAAATTTAAAGGGGATGGGTTAGGCATTCCCATTGAATCATAGTACTTAATTGTTTTATTCGCTAAATCGATAATAACCATGCACCAATGCGCTTGGTTAACATGAACGGGTATAAGGAGGATATCATAGGAAAATATGTAATCTTTTCGAGTCCATCTTCGTACTGAGCTATAGCCTTCTTGCAGAAGTTTTGGAACAAAAAAGGTATTCATAGTATAGGTACGTAGGAGAGTATTGGAATCCTGTTGTTTGCTTCGATCAACTATTAAATTTAAGTAGAAGTTTATAATTTTATCATTTAACCACGAATTGTTTGCCAAAGTTTTAATATCTTGTCTCGTTATGTTCAAATGAAATTTCGTTATGAGGACTTCGTCCGATGGACCATCTCCTCATGCTCTCTCGATTGTAAGCTGTTGTTCATTAGTGATAGTATGATAAGTTTCGGTCCTATTATCGATTTTATCAGAATTATCGTCGTAAAACTTTGCCTTTCTCTTTATATTTGCAGGATGGACATTTTCTAATTTAGCCTTTTTATATTTAGGTTGCTGTTTTAGCCTGACCGCTTTATAGTTTTTAATGAATCCTGTTGTTCTTGTTTCAATATAATCTTCACGTTTTTTGTTAAATCTCGTAATATATTTTTCTTTCGCTTGCAGAATATTTTTTCTAATTTTTTCTAAATCTACTTTATGTGTTTGAACTTCGAATGGTGTGCATTGGATAGTTGAATGAAATCGTTCGTTATAGTTTCTAACAGCTTGTTGTAGAATTCGTCGAGGTGAAAATTTAGTCTTATTGTAAGTTAGTACTCTGAATTTTTCAGCAATGGAATTATGTAGTCTTTCAATATCGGCAATGCCCGTATGGTTGTGAGGTTTCGTAAGATGTAGAGTTACCCCTTCATTTTGTAAGAAGTCTTTTATTAAAACTCCGTTAAACTCATTCCCAGCTACTATTTTGTTCGGCTTTCCAATTTTCGCAAAATGATCTTCTAGTCTTTCTATTACAGTTGCACTATTTCTATCTGGTAGATAATATACTGCTCCAAATTTAGAAAATGTATCTATTGTGGTGAGAAAACTAACTTTCATTATTTGATAAATGTCGATGTGAATTATTTGATTAATGTCGTCTGCTGTTGCCGTGAAATTGAATTTTGGTTTTATCGGATTTCGGTCATACTTAACCCCTTGGCATATGTCGCACTGATTAATAACTATTTGAATCATCTCTAATAGGTTAGGGTAATAAATTTTGTTTCTAATGGCATTGAATGTTTCTAATATTCCGGAATGTATACTTTCGCGAACGTAATATAGCGAGATTTGTTTGACTATTTCCACTTCGGTTTCTATGTCTTTTGCTCTGAAAGAGCACCTAATGAACTTCACTTGTCGATCATTTGAGTACATGGCTCTTAGTTTTTGTTGTACAATGTTATATTTATTGTCCTCCAGTTCGGAGTATATTCCTATCATTCCTTTTTTTATGTAACGTTTAAATATGTCTTCTAGGTTGTTAAAGTCATATTCCGCGATATATATGATTCTTTTCTTGTGTATACTTTCGAATTCCTTAGTTTTATTATTTGATAGAATTATTTGGGTACGATATTTATTAACTATTTCCTCCTTGATCGGGATGTGATCTAATAATTCTTCTTCAGCCGAATGTATAGTTGCCATGGTACTATTTTCGTCTTTTTCTATGTTACACAGCATTCCCAAATGTGAGAAAGAGTTTGTTGTAGAACCATCGTTTTTATTTGATTTTCCTTCATCCTCGTCATGTTTTAATCGACTTAGATAATCAGCTACTTTATTTTCGTGTCCTTTTAAATACTCTATTTCAAACTGATATTCACCTAATTTCAACAACCACCTTTGGTGTCTGGGTGACATATCCTTTCCGCGGTACTTAGCGTGCAAATATTTGATAGGCTGGTGATCGGTAAATATTTTGAATTTATTGCCGTATAAGTACGGTCGGAAATAATTAACAAAATGCATGATTGCTAGGAATTCCTTATCGGTAGCAGAATAGTTTCGTTCTTGACAATTCAGAGTACGAGATGCAAAACATACAGGTTGGCCTTCTTGAGACAGTACGGCGCCTATAGCATAGTTTGATGCATCTGCTGTAAGTTGGAACGGTTTACTAAAGTCTGCTATTTTCAATATTGGAGATGAAGTGATCAAGGATTTCAGTTTTTCAAATGATTCTATATAATTGGGGTCTTTTGTATTAATTTTGGTGTTTTTCCGAAGTTACTTTGTCATGGGTTGTGCTACTTTAGCGTAGTCTCTTATAAATTTACGGTAGTACCCTGTTAGGCCTAAAAAACTTTTAATTTCTTTTTCAGTGGTTGGTGATTTTACTTTTTCAATCACGCTAATTTTCTCTGGGTTGGGTTTTAAGCCGTCCTTTGTTATAATATGCCCTAAAAACGCGGTTTCTTTGTTCATAAAGTTACATTTGTCAATTTGAATTTTGAGTCGATTTGTCTCTAATGCTTTGAAAATATCGTTGATTGCTTTTATGTGCTCTTGTAACGAGGTGCTGAAAATGCGAATATCATCGAGGTATACTACACAGGTTTTATTGATATACTCTCGAAGCACCTCATTCATTAGCCTCTGAAACGTGGCAGGGGCATTTTTTAAGCCAAAAGGCATACGGATGAACTCGTATAAACCATGAGGAGTCACAAAAGCCGTTTTATGCCTATCTTTTTCTTGGACCAAAATCTGATGGTAGCCTTTTGAAGGTCTAAAGTCGAAAACTATTGTGCGCGACCTAATTTGTCTAAGATAGAATCGATATTAGGAAGAGGAAATTTGTCGTCTATAGTTATTTCATTAAGTCTTCTGTAGTCAACAACTAGTCTGAATTTAGTTTCACCTGAATTATCACGCTTTTTAGGTACTACAATTAAAGGGCTAGAGTATTTAGAATAGCTTTTTTGTATGATGCCTTGTTCTTCCATTTCTTTAATCTGCCTACGGACCTCTGCTTCGTGTCTTGGCGGATATCTATATAGTTTTGAATTTATCTGATTTTCTGTTGTGGTAGTAATTTCGTGCTGAATTTTGTGAGTACTAGTCAAAATGTCCCCTTCTTTGTAAAGAATATTTTCAAACCGTTTTATTAATCTAGTGATTTCGCTATATTCTTCTGCGTTGAGATGGTCTAATTTAAGACGAATGAGATAGTTGCTATTGATTCTTTCTAGGGTATAAATTTGATCTGATGGATAGGGTTGATTGATGAAATGGATAACTTGACCATTTAGTTTAATGAAATTTTCTTCTAAATTTATCAAAATTTCGAGATTGTTAAGTAAATCTATGCCTAAAATGAATTGATATTTTCTATTGACAAGGTTTTTTACTTTCCATCTCACCATGCCACCGGGGCGTGATTTTATTTCATCTGGTGCTGGTGTGTGGATTTCATAATTTATTGCATCTTTACCAGTGATTGTAGTGAAATATAGGGGTTCTATTTTAATTCTTTTAAAGTTTTTTAGTTTATCGTCGGCTATACTGAAAGAAGATCCAGTATCAATAAGAGCGATATATTTGATTTTGTCAATCGTAATCGAGATCATAGGTAAGTGATCCGAGGCTAATTGTGAAAAAACGGAACACTTTCACTTGCATTAACCTCTGAAACTTTCTCAGTTTCACTATAAGAAGACTCAGTATTGAGCGTTGTTGGTAATATTGGCCTGAACTTCGACCTGATTGATTGAAATGATTAATGTTTCTGGAATTTTGTATATTGTCAACCTCCATAGGTTCTGCTGACCTATTTTGGTTTTGACGAGATTGTCTGGATGAATTGAAATCCCTTCTTTTAGACTGACCCGAATTATTGTGGCTATACCAATTATTATATGATTCAAAATTTTGATTTTGTCGTCTGTTCTGGTCTGTACGGTTATCGTGATTCGATTGTATTCTGTTTTGTCCGGAGTCATTGTTAGAGTTGTATCGTCTATTTTCGTTATTTGTCTGTCGTCTGTACTGGTCTGAGCCCTGTCGGTAATGATTATGATGAAACTTTGAATCGTATTGTGGTTTATTTGAGTTTTGTACCGAATAGTTTCTTTTACTATATTGGAAATTTTTTGGATTATATCGATTTTTTCTAAATGCTGGACGGATACATGAATCTTCAAATCTTCTTCTAGACATAATATTTAAGATGTTTTCAATTTCAGCTTCTTCATATATTTTATCCAATAACACCCCTTGTGTCATTTCTTTAACAGTATTGCATAAAATTGCATCTATACACTCAAGATTTATACAATTGTCATCATAATAATAAATTTTTAATTCTTTTGCCTTATTTCTAATATTTTGGATTTCTAAATTCAACTCGCTTACCGTATTAATTTTTATGTTTGATATTTTTCGAAATATTTCTGTCGGCTCCAGGTCCGGTTTGTAACGTAGTTTAAGCTGATTTTTGATTTCCCTCCAGTCGTCCGTTTGATTTATATTTAGCACAGCATTCTTCGCGTCGCCTTGTATTTTTTCGTAGTAAATTATTCTTATAGCTTCTCGTCTTTGGTCCTCGTTTTCTATGTTGCTAATGTAGTACTCAACACTGCTTAGAAATGAGTTAATGGTTATGTCCCCTTTTTCCGTGAATGGATTCATATATTTTATTTCTTTTAGTAGTTTCTCCTTAAATTCCGTGTTCTTTTGCCTGAATGAAAGATTTTGTAAGGCTGCTGCCATCTGCTCCAATTGGTTGTTACGTTCTTCTAATTGTTGTTGTAATGCCATTATTTGTGCCTCCATATCTTCGGCTTCGTAGTTGATTTGCCTGTTTGCGTTGACCCAACTTTTTCTTTTTTCTTTCACTCATAAAATTTCTTCACTTTGTGTCACTTATTTTGTTTCACTTTATATTTTCTTGTTGGAAATGCTTAATTTGATCACTTATTTCAATTTCTCTTTTAACTTTCTACTGCCAGATTTCACTTTTCACTTTTTGTTTATTTATTTGTGTGTTTGGGTTGGTATCTAGCCTCGTATACCAG
>OZ022264.1:186512462-186519962 GCA_963978885.1 Nemotelus pantherinus
TAAAATATGCACAAAGCTAGGAGATATATTTAGGCGAAAAAAATTGGTGAAAGAGACTACTATAAGTATGTAAGGATGAAAAATGGACAAATATTTTATACGATGCACGACAATGCAAAGAATATGAAGGAAACTGGTATTGATGTCATGAAATAAAAACCAAATTCGCAAAGTAAGCTAGATTAGACACAATGACGTGACGGTCGACGAAATGACTGAAACCGACTGCATTCGAATATCAATTCAGAACTAATAAACAACTATTACACAAAAAGCGTAAAAAAATTAAGGTAATTTATGGAAGAGCTTCATTCACAAATTTACAATCAATGTGAATACTTCATTAGTTCCATGACTTACTTGGCCTCTGATTTGAATTAGACACCTATTCAGAGCTATGTGAACTCAAAGCTCTCTTGTCTGCACTTGGATTCCAACCAGGATCCTTACACACAAAAAGCCCACTAGTCTACTTAAGCTTAAAAATGTAAACGTTCATCAAAAACCAAAATCTTAACATAACAAGTGCTTATACCATATCCGATCGGTGACTTTAGCGTTTGTGAATTGCGCGCACTGATAACACCTGATGATTCTTGGTGCACATTTTACACACTTCCACCTTGTTAGTGTGAGTACTATGCACACTTATCAGACGCTTTCGTGGCCTCTAGTATTAATAAGCGTCCCACTAAAAAATCTTACAATTTTCCAATGTTCGATATTGCATTTGAACCTACACGGAATTTCTGCCACTAAAAGAAAAATTTATACTCAATCAGCCCTTGAGAGTCACTAGATCCCGACGATTGCTTATTGAATACCATCACAACACAACATATGCAGCAAGCGAGCCAATAAATAGGTGCTGCAAGCTATTCAATAGCATGAGCGAGAACTTTTCCCCTACAATCTCTAAATCAACGTTTAAAAATAACATCATCAAGGCTCTCTCTTTATAGTCTCCCCCACCCCCCCACCATACTAACATATATGTATTGTATATTCAATTTAAATTTAAATTTGGTATTTAATTTGTTAGTCATTCATTTTTCATTTATTTATTATTTTATTTGTTTTCTGTTTATAACTTATTTTATTTATGCACTATTAATTAGTCTTGTATTTATATATAGTTTGTTTTATTTTTATTTTGTTTCGTAATTTTATGCATGTACTATTTTATTCTTTTTATGCATGTACGCCTTGATTGGTAAATAAATAAATAAATAACGAATATTCGCAATCTAGTTTTTGCTACAACACATAGACCAATATGATATTCAAGGGATTACTGCTTATTGAATTAATCATTATTTAATTGAATTAAGCACCTCGTTTGCTATGTTTAGCAAGGTGTTTATACTTCCAGCATTATTTTGTACGCTCGGCTCTATCTTCCACAAAAGCTATATAAACTCATTGGCACTCACGCGCTTGTTATCGTAGCGATCGCAAATCAGTTTCCATGCCGAAGCATAATTATCCGCCGTAATGGTCAAATGTTAAATAAGCCTCTCAGCTTCGCCAACTGCGGATGAACGCTAAACTTTAATTTTCTGCACTCCTTTCCACTAATCCTAAAATTATCGGATCGATACTACATTTTGATAAATGGGAAGAACTATGTTAGTTCAACAATAATTCCAAAATTCCTAAATGTATGGGACCTTGCCTCAATGATTTATAAGCCTTAAACTATAATCAGGCTGAAAATTAAGAACAAATAAGGCGTACGTATGACTTCAAATTCTTTAATATTTTGACAAATTGGGCGCCGTGTTTTTTGCTTAAGGATGAAAATTAAGGATGAAATTAAGGATAACAATGGTTTACAAAATAATTGAATAATTGACTAATGAATCACAACAAAATAAACGACCATAATACCTAAGCTATCAAACAATGCTAAAAAAAATATTCGTCACAAGTATTTTGTTGAGTGTAATGCTCATTAAGCTATAATGTATTGGATGCAATATTCGTTCAACTGCAAAAAATAAGATGTTAAGCTATTGGTAAAATGCTCACAAAATTACGTACATTATGCAATGCAATTGATCAATTGCACGAGCTACTTACTCCAATGGGAATATAGATTTACATGCATACATGCGCATAAACAGAAGCCAAATGCGAACGTGCTAATGACAAAAATGTAAAATAAAAAGTTTATGTTGCTAATGCGAAATAAAAGCTCGTATGTGGATGTGTCCTACAGAAAATAAAGCTAGTATCACAAGAGCGTGTGCGCTACAAAAGAGAAACAAATAAATATATCAAATCGGATGTTATTTTATTAACTATTATATATAAAAGCCTATTGCGCGTTACTAATAACTTCAATCGTCACCGTTTTCCAGGAAAGCTTGACATTGTTTGGGCATATTTTGACCAAATTTTTGCACAGTGCTGCTGGTAAACTTTTCCAGAAAACGCGAAGATTATAACATAGCTTCTTTAAATTTACTACACGCTTTTGATGAAACTTTAGCTTCATGGCAGCACAGACCTTTTCGATTGGGTTCATGTCTGGTGACTGTGCAGGCCAGATCATTGTCGTGAGGCCATTTTCCTGTTCCGATGTTTTGGATCATTATTTTCTTGAAGAATCCATGCGCTCGCATCGGGGTCAAACCATTTATGGGCATACTTCAGCAACACTTTTGATCGGTCTCTTACATCCTTTTTGAGTTTAGGATTCTAGTAAACAGAAAAAGGGTACAAAATCCTTGTTTGCTGAAGTATCCTCAAATGTGGACCTTGACAGGATGTTTAACGATGCGCTGGATATGGGGTATTTCTCGAATCGACCTGCATAAAAACGACATTTGAAAAATTGCGTCCGTTAATCTCTGTGGCCCACTGTTCTCTTTTTCAATGTGTATTTCGCTTGAAAGAAGTTGAGCCTGGCATTCAGTTCTTTATATATTTTCATCAAGCTGACGGGAATTCCCTTTCGCATCAACAAATCTAGTGCTCGACGCAACGTTGTAGTGGGTTTACGTTCGATTATCCCAACGATGGCTCTGTCCTCGGCTTTGGCAGTGGACTTGCCAACGGACTTCTTCGACTTTCTAGGGTATCCCGCTGCAGCAGTTATTGACATTTTTTGCCCTTTAGGATACAAACTCAAAAAAATAACTTTAAACCTCGGCGCATGCAGCACTCATTTTGATTACCTGCGATTCAGTAACCTGTAGCGCACATTAGAGAAAGCATTAGCCGATCAAATGACGTCAATACTTTGCAGGTAGGTTTTCGTTTACAGCACACACTAATCAAATATAGGGATATTTAAATTTCCGATTTAATCGCAAGACTATTTCCAATTTATATTGTTATCAAATATACGGATTTCAATGATTGGTCCAATCATTGGTTTCGACCCATTCAAACCCTCAATTAGGGCTGTGGGCTGGCTGGCTGCTAACATAGCTCGCTCATATTTACATTGAATGTAACTTTACAATCGGTGCTGTTTTGATTCTGAAAATATATAGTTGCCAAATATATTATAAAAGAAAATGAGGCAAATTAAAAAGTTTGAGAAAATTAATTACTGTGGATACTCTTACATAAATACACTTTAGATGCATACATTCCACAAAACTCCACATACATACATACGCTACAAAACCATTACACAAGTAGGCTAAGAAAAATGTCATCGAAGTTTGTAGAAAGAAAAATAAAAAATGAATTGTGAATTTAAGTCAGTTGGTTCGAGGAACGATTTTTGAAGATATTAAATAAATATTAATTAGATATTTTAAATTAAAAAAGTTAATGCGTTTGATTTTAGACTTTAAACTAAATTGGTGACCCCGACCTAGGAAACATGCTCTGATTTTACAGCTTAATGGGAGATCAACCTAGACTCGAAGAAATGGAATGATTATAATTCAATCAACACCATATTCGGTTTCGCTCCTCCTCGATATGATGCTACCAGGCATACTTTTGGATTGCAAACAATACAGAACAAACTTCTTTTATCGAAAAACTGCAGATGATCAAGACTTTCGAGCCTTTAATTTGTGAAGCTAACCAACAAACATCCCAGCTTCCGATCAGCCTCCAGCATTGCTGTCAAACAAGCCTTCTGAAGAAGTAATCCCTACTGCGACCACAATTTTTCAAAGAAAATCCTGTTCAAATTCGGCAGAATTCTTTTCACTGACGTATACCACCGAATTCAAGAGCAATATTGCGTAAGCTAATATTTCAGATTCCAAATTATTCTTCGACAGCTTTCAACAGCAGACCGTAATCTCTGCACCGGTTTCGGCACAGAAACATTAGCAGCAAGTTGCCCACCAATATCAAATTCAACTTCAGTAGCTACAGTAATAGTACAACGATTGAAATCCGCCTCCAATACGTGTAAACACAACGATTCATCATCTTCTTGTCAAATATTCGAACCCAGTGAGTAAAGATCAACTAAACAAAAAGTTTATTTTTAAATTTTTCTGAAATCGTGAAAATTTATGCGGTTTTGCTGTGTTCATGGGCACATATATCTAAGGTCCCGATTACTTGTGAATCTTTCTTGAATAATAATTTTCATAATTATAATCAAAGTATCATGTACTCAGTATTTTTTAAGAAATACACATTTCAAATACTAATGCACTTAACAGCCACCATTTTCCTGCTGCATTTCCGTCCGTTCTGTTCGTTCCGTCGCGTAAATTCGTTATAAATGTCGTTGGAAAAAAAAACCAAAAAAAACGAAAAAAAAAAAACAAAACTAGCGCACCTGAACCGCTAGAAACACTAATGTTCGAAGAACAGTAGAAGAATCGTGCAGGTTTTGAGTGCATATTCCATCACATGAGCTGCTTATTACGGCCAAACTGTTTCAAACGCCACGTTTTACTTTGGTCTCAAGAATTCATTATAACTCATATGGTGGAAAGGTTTCAGATATTACCACTGGCATGCATTTCAACGTTTATGAGAGCAAAACACGGGTTAATTATATTCGTTATCAGTTGCTTATTTCACAAAATGAAGAAAATGCTCAGTGCCTGCAGCACTGTAACTGAAGTTGGTGTTTGGGGCTGCGATCCGAAAAATTTGCAGAACTTTGGGAATTGAAACATTGGTTATTTATTTTCATTGTAAATGTTTCCGTTATGAATACTAACTGTAAGCATTTATTGATACAAAAGTAGCACAACTGACTTGTGCTGGCAACCTTTTGCCAGTATCAAAGCCAAGTATATACCACATCTGCTCCACGTTGTTATATTACATTCGAAGTTATAGGAGTATAAAGAAATTTAGGGTTACCTGCAGCGAGTTTTTTCAAATAATCGAAAACTTAATATTTGCTGTTTATTGTCACTACAATATCATTACCATTTGAAAATTCTACGATAAAATCGCTTAATAAAGATATTGCAATTAAACACAAAACCAACAATATCTGGCAACCCTATAGTGGCTTTTCAACCAAATTTGGCTTGAATAATGTTTATAATAGGTTCCATCAATTATATGAAATTCGTATTGATTTCATGACTGCACTGAAAATTATAGGGCGAAAAGTTTTATTTTCCTGAGCGAATTTTCAAAACCAAAGACACAAAAATTACCATAGCTGACAGCACCAATCGAATTTTTCAACCAAATTTCCACCATTCAAGGTTTGGAGTAAGGTTCAGCTACAGTGTCAATTTCATGAAAATCTGGTAACTTATTCACATTTGATAGGGCAAAAAGCAGTTTTTTTCTTTGTAATTTTTCAAGATGGCACCACTGGCACAGAGTTGCCCACAATTCAAAATCGCTTCTATGGTCCTACTTAAGTACAATCATCGTCGTCGTCGTCGTAGCACTAGAGCCCCTTTCGGGTCTTGGCTTCTCGCAGGTGACGCCTCCAGTTGTCTCGGTCCAATGATCGCGTCCTCCAATTTCGAAAGCCGAGCAGCTTTGCGCAGTCTTCGTCGACAGAGTCAGACCAGCGTTTTCTGTTTCACTATTGTTTCACTATTGTAGCAACCTCTGGCTCGTCAAAAACCTCGTACAACTCGTGGTTGTACCTTATCCGCTTTTGGCCGCACTATTGTTTAGCTCCAATTATACGCCTGAGGACCCGTCTTTCGAAGGCGTTCAACATATTTGCGGACGCTTGGGTAAGGGTCCAAGTTTTACATCCGTAGCACAACACAGGTCTGATGATTGATTTGTATACTTGGAGCTTCGTCTTCCTGTGTATGCAGCTGGTTTTGAGTAGGGCCAGAACGGAGTAGAAAGTTTTATTATTTTATTTTATTTCGTCAGGTTCAGTGCCTTTCGTTGTCAATTTCGAGCCTAATTATATAAATTCGTCCACATTCTCTAAATTATGTTCGTCCAAAATTATATTTTGTCTAATGGAGGTCTTCTTTTTGTTTTCGTCTGATTGATCTTCAGGCCTACTTCTTTGGCTTCCTTATCAAGTTTCAACAGGAGTTCTTTGGCGGATGTGAAGGAACGGGACAAGATGTTAATGTCATCCTCGTAGGCCACTTACTGGTTCGACTTATACAGAAGCGTACCCCCTGTGTCGACGGGAATCTTCCTTATCACGTACTCAAGTGCTAGGTTGAACAGCAGAGGGGCCAACCCTACTCCTTGTTTTAGTCTGACATTCGTCTCGAAGGCGTCAGTCAGACCGTTGTTGATTCTGACTTGTGATGCTATCGACGTCATCGTCATTTTGGTCAGCCGAACTAGTTTTGCCGGGATGCCGAAGTATAGCATTATTTTGTACAGTATGTTTCAGTCAATACTGTCATATGCTTGTTTAAAATCCACTAAAATCTGGTGGACGTCGATGTTAAAATCCCAGCATTTTTCAAGCACTTGTTTGACTGTGAAGAGCTGATCCGTAGTTGATCTACCAGACCTAAAGCCTCCTTGGTACTCCCCAAAGACCTTTTCTGCGTATACATTTATTTTTTCTTTTAATATTTTCGTCAGTATCTTATAGGATGTACAAAGTAGCGATATGCCTCTGTAGTTTTCGCACCGAAGTTTGTCTCCTTTTTTGTGGATAGGGCATATGATGGATTTGCACCACTCCTGCGGTATTTTTTCTTGACTCCAATTGTTCTGGATCAATTTGTGGATTGTTTTTATAGGGCAGCTTCCACCGTATTTGATTAGCTCGACCGCAATCTCGTCAATGCCCGGCGCTTTATTGTTTTTCTGGCTTTTTATGGCAGACTTGACTTCTTCCAGCGTTGGAGGTGCGATCGGGACTTCGTCAGAGATGTCTATCGGCTCTGATATTACTGAGCCATGTGCAGGATTAAGGAGTTCTTTGAAATAGCAGGCCCACCTCTCCTTAATCTTGCTATCTTCGGCGATGATGTTGCCGATTTCGTCTTTACAGAGTGTCATCTTGGGCTGATATCCGCGTCTTAAACATTTCACTACTTTGTAAGCTTGCCTAGCTTTATTGCTCGCCAGATTTTCGTCAATGCTCTGTAATTGCTCGTCATA
>OZ022264.1:186524962-186527462 GCA_963978885.1 Nemotelus pantherinus
TGTTATCAAGGAAAATTTCTTCCAATTTGCATTCCGGGCAAGTATACTTTTCTTTTTTCAGCAATCATGTATTGACCCCAAAGTTTAAACCCAACCGGGAGATGATCAGATGAGAGGGATGAGTGGGTAAAAGGTTGTGAGATATTTCGGCCACAATTTGTGAAAACTATGTCCAGTGTTGAAGGGTTCCCTCTAGAGCGATTAGGATAGTAAGTATGAGTTTGGCTGAAGAGAATTTCATAATGACTATAGGTAAGTTGGTGTTTGAGTAAGATACCCCAGCGATTGTTGCGCAGACAATTCCAATCAGTATGTCTGGAGTTAAGGTCACCCATAATGAAAAAGTTTCCCTGTAGCCTGTTAAAAAGATTCAGGTCGTGTTTGAACTTACGCTCAATATTCTGGCTACAATTGCCTCCTGGAAAGTAGGCTCCTACCAGTAAAAAGTGTTTATCTCTGCAATGGATTTCCACGCAACAGGTTTCAATTATAGCAGTGTTTAAAGGAGCTATCGTTTTGTGCTGAAGATTACGTCGAATCGCAATCGCCACACCTCCGCCTCTGAGCATATCACGATCGTACCGAAGGATTATATAATCCGAGTCATAAAATTTAAGTTGGTTGGTAAGCCACGTCTCAGTGATAATAGCGACGTCAATGTTATTGTCTTTAATGAAGGAGAAAAATTCAGATCGTTTTGGTAAAGAACAGATGCTCTGAGCATTCCAAAAGATGATATTTAATTCTTTATGGAACTCGACCATCATATAAGTACTTAATTGCCATTTCGGTGATGACTCTAAACTGTTGTTGTCTGGTATTGCACTCGCTAAGTTTATTTAGCGTTTCATTTAGTAAGCACATGATTTCCGATACAGAAAATAAGTTGTTGACGGTAGTTTCAGTACTGTTTTCCTTTTGGGCATATCTAATAGCGGTGGCGTAACTAGTGGAGCGGCTCTGCTGATTGACATTGGCGGAAGGGTTCACTAGGCTTGTAGCTTCACGACGGTTGAGTCCCGGGAATTCACTTTGGTTGAAGGTAAAAGCTGGAGAACTGTTGTTGGTTTTGCTATATTTTGATTGATGCTGTTTGAATCTTAACCGAGTTTGTAGTTCGATGTATTTTATGCGATTAGGACAATCTTTAAAGCTTGCGGGATGATCACCGGAAAAATTCGCGCATTTTCGTTTCGCGTAAATGTCATCTTTGATAGGACACTCCAAAGATTGGTGCTCTCCGGCACACGGTTTTTAGGTAACAGCCACTGATACCTTGGCCATAGGTTTGGCACTTAAAGCAGCGCACTGGACCTGAACGAGTATTCACGTAGTGGTTGAAGAAAACGATAACTTGGAAAAGGTGTTTTACTTTAGATTTTAGCTCAGATAGCTTAATTTTCCCTCGTGGGAATGTTAAAATATAAGTTGCTTGGTCAGCGTAACGTGGGGCTTTAATACCAAGCTGTTTAATTTCTGTGCATTCAACACCTTTTGATTTTAATTCGTTGTTTAGTTCTTCGATAGAAACTGAGTGAAGCCCAGTTATTACCACTTTAAACGTCTTTCCACCCATCGGGTCGTGAGTGAAAAATTTGATTTTTTCCGCAATCAAAGCTGTTTTCAGTTTTTCATAAACGTTTTTAGTTAAAGAGCATATCTTGATTCCAATACTGGTTAACCGAATTATATATATATATATATATATATATATATATATATATATATATATATATTAATATATATATATATATATATATATATATATATATATATTAAATATATATATATATATATATATATATATATATATATATAATATATATATATATACATATATATATATATATATACATATATATATATATATATATATATATATATATATATATATATATATATATATATATAAATATATATATATATATATATATATATATATATATATATATATAAATATATATATATATATATATATATATATATATATATATGTATATATATACATATATATATATATATATATATATATATATATATATGTATATATATACATATATATATATATATATATATATATATATATATATATATAAATATATATATATATATATAAATATATATATATATATATAAATATATATATATATATATAAATATATATATAATATATAAAAATATATATACAGTGCAAAACATTAGCAACGCATGGTGTGAGATAATATAAAATGCAAAAAATTGAAAAAACTCTTTATCAGCAGATTTTTTTTCTATTATTTTTTGTCAAGTACAGTAAGGTTAAATAAATAAAATCCAAAAGAATTTTTTGATGTTACCAAAACTAGAAATTTTTTCAAATTTCAATATTCCATTCATTTTACGCACGTGCAAAACAATAGCAACCTTCAAAAAAATTTTAAATATTTCAATTATTTGTGTAATATCCATTACGTATAATGACTTCAGCGCAACGGTCCGACATAGATTTAATTAATCTGTA
>OZ022264.1:186532462-186550971 GCA_963978885.1 Nemotelus pantherinus
GTGGAGTAGCGTGCTAGTCGAACGTGAGTCGAAGAGGTGTATCGAAGGAGCAAATCGACGAAGGCTGAGACTACGGTTTGGCGAGATTGTGCGACACGATAATCGTGGAAGGGCGGCAGATTTTCGGATAGTTTGCAGAGGTGGATCGACGAGGATATTGCTACAGTGGGAAATCGAATATCATAATTGCGAACTACGAGAATATCAACTTACCAAGTAAGTCGTTTAAGTCTAACATTGTATTTAGAGATAAGATAGGCTCATATCAAAGATATATGTGAAAGATAGCTCGTGTAAGATCGCGGCGCCGTGTCATATTGTGCAAATAGTTTGATAGGTGAAAATTTAGTTTTTTTCAACCGTAGATAATCTAAGGAATAAAGCGATTGTGAATTATTGTGAACACTGGTGTGTCAATCCGGGTATATTTTTTTAGTAGTGCGCGAAGCCGTCGAAACACTTCTCGCTTCCGGGCGACGGCCGTGAGTTAGTTTCGGGGTCGGAAGCGAGTGGCGCCCACCCACCCCATCTCCGGTGAGTTTAGGCTCCCGAAACTAACCCCCTGGTATCCTTTTCTGGTACAAGGGGTACGTAGGAAGACTGTAACTGTAAAAATTGGCGCCCAACGTGGGGCGGTGATAACGGTACCGGTGAAAATTTTGTAGCCAAGTCCCAAATTGTGGGAGGCAAGAGAGTCGCGAAGATTCAGTTAGGGAGAAGCCCGTAAGGCAAAATTTGTAATATCTCTCGCAAGGGATCGCGGTGCGAATATTCTATTTAGTAGCCCCTCGGGTCGTTTTTCCGGGTTACATAGCGGTTAGTTCTTTTTAGAATTTAGATACATTTATAGATATGTTGCTGCATGGCCTTCATTGATAATGATATATATTAATGATCACCATAACGATTATTGGGAATACTAGTGATCATCATATATAGATGCATATATATTTATTTGAAATATAAGTGATCGTCATATAGATGCATATATTTATTTGAAATATTCGTGATCATCATATAGATACGTATATATAGATTTGAATTCTGGATTCTCAGTGTGACTGTGTGAATTGGAGTGTATGTGACTGATAATAGGAGTGAAACGAATATTGAAGTGGCGTGCAAGGAAAGTGTTAAAGCGGAGAGGCGTGATTGATAGGAATTTCAGTGAAAGCAGTGTAGAAGACTTTGTACATAACGGTTGTAGAGGTAGCCAGAGGAACGAGAGTCCAAGTGGATTGGGAGTAAAAGTGTAGGGTTCGCAGATCAACCGTGGCTGAGACGAAGTCGGAGTTGGTACACTGAGATAAATATACAGACCTTGTCCACGTTTTTGATTTCAATTGTTTTACGGATGAAATATCTGTAGAATAGACATATTGATTGGTGAATTTTGTTGTGATTGCGTACAGTGGAGTATACTTTTATTGAGCTAGTGAAATAGGTAATTAATTTCGGGAATTTTCGAACTGTGTTAGAAAGAAACAACCTGTTGTTTGGTATTGCGCTGTACAGAGTGGACTCAAGATTCGGGGCGCTTGTGTGTCGCAGAAGGCAGTATTCTTCTGAATTAGAAGTAGGATAAGTTTGAGCGTGGGATAGGGGTATTAATCGAAATTTTAGTTTTGGAGCGGAGATAACGCTGATATAATTCTTCTTCATTATCATTGATATCACGGATGGATACTGGTAAAATGAAGATTAGTGTGGATAGATTAAACAAGGATGAGCTCACGTATGAGCTCGCCATTCGCGGATTCCCGTCAGATACAGTAGAGAATATGCGGAAAACGCTCAGGTCAACGCTGAAGGCAGAGACAGCTCGGGACACGTCCTATGTGGAAGCGACATACCCTTTTGATTTCGAAACCGATCTCACGGAGTTGACGGCGAAGGCGGTCGAAATCGAGGATTTGGTGGCTAAGATCTCGGGTGATAAGACATCATCAGACTTTATCAAAGCCAGAGTCAAGATTGACTTTGGCTTTCGTAGACTCGGACATATGCAGGCAGTTACTCCCGAGCAGGTGGAGTGTGCGAGGAAGATACGCAATCGGCTCATTATATCTATGGGCACTTTGGTGGAGAAGACGGAAGGGGTCAGCGAAGACGAGGCGGATCTTGCTAGTGACATGACGAATATGATGGCAACACGGGAGGCGAAAGTGACAAATCCAGCAGAAGTAGCAAAATGGGGTCTCAAGTTTAGTGGGGATGCTTCCGGGTCGGTGAACGCCTTTCTTGAGCGTGTCGAGGAGTTGCGACAGGCAAGAGGACTTTCTAAGCCACAACTATTCAAGGCGGCTGTGGATCTATTCGAATCGCGAGCTTTGATCTGGTTCAGGGCCAATCGCGGTTTAGTGTCATGTTGGGACGATCTGGTAGATGAACTGAGGGCTGAGTTTCTGCCGACGGACTATGAGGACCGTCTACGGGATGAGATCCGCAGGCGGACTCAGGGTGAAGGGGAATCGATGGGCGTGTATGTTGCCGTAATGGAGCGCCTGTTTTCTCGTCTGAAGCAGCCCTGTTCGGAAGAGGAGAAATTGAAAACACTACGCAGGAATATCTCGCCCTTTTACCAGCAGCAGCTAAGTCTGACCGCGATATCATCGATCGCGGAGCTGGTCAGAATGGGACGGACGCTGGAAGCAACGAGAGCGTCTGTAGCAGCTTTCATACCACCCAATACGCGACCCAGACGCTGCTTGGAGCCGGACTTGGCATATGTGAGTGCAGAAACCCCAGATCAAGTTGCCGTGCTATCCGGACGGAGTCGTCTGCAATGCTGGAATTGTAGGAGGGAGGGTCATATGTCAAGAGAATGCACAGAACCCAGGCGTTGTTTTGGGTGCGGTCGACAAGGAGTTCTGCGAGCTGCCTGCCCTACGTGTCGAGCCAGGACGAGCGAACCAGGAGCGAGAGCGCGATCAGACCCACAGGTTCCGGGAAACGGCCGGCGTGCTCACTAGGCGGCCGAGCGAGCACTAGAAGTAGGTCGCGACAAATAGAGAAGTCTTCGCGAGTGGACTATGCGCTAGCGAACAGTGGGCAGGATAGTCGCCCGCACTTGCGAGTAGAAGTAGAGGGGGTGATCATGGAAGGCCTGCTAGACTCTGGTGCGAGTCATACAATCCTGGGGAAAAGGGGATGGTCTCGGTTAGTCAACAAAGGAGTAACGTTGAGCCAGGGCAAAGTGGAGGAAGTTGGACTGGCTAATGGGGAAAGGTGCGTGGTAAATGGAGCGGTACGGTTGGAGTTCGCGTTGAACGGGCGCAAGAGTCACTTGGTCGCACTGGTTGTTTTATCCATACCCCAGGAAATAATTCTAGGAGTGGATTTTTGGAAATGCTTCGGGGTCGTGTTGGACATGAAGGGTCGACAATGGACGTCCGTCGCGGCGGTAGAGTCCGTATCGGGAAAGATGCTGCGGAACCAGTCTCATTTGTCCGAAGAGGAAACAGCGATCTTATCGAGTCTACTGACGGAGCAGTTTCACTTGATGGGGGATGGACTAGGCTGCGCCAAGTTTGTGGAGCACTCGATTAAAACGTCGGCCGTACCAATTAAGCAGAGATATTACCCTGTCTCTCCTGCCGTACAAAAGCAGATAAATTTGGAACTGGACGAAATGCTGCGGCTGGGAGTGGTTGAGCCGTCATCGAGCCCTTGGTCCTCGCCAATTTTATTGGTCCGTAAGAAGGATGGCTCCTATCGATTCTGTGTAGACTTCCGAAAATTGAACGCGGTATCTGAAAAGGATGCTTATCCCCTGCCGTACATATCCACGACACTTGAAAAGCTGCGCAACGCGAAGTACTTGTCAACGCTGGACGTGAAGTCGGCGTACTGGCAAGTACCAATGGCAAAAGACTCTCGACAGTATACTGCGTTCACGGTGCCGGGGAGGGGCCTATTTCACTTTTTGCGGATGCCTTTTGGGCTCCACAATTCGGGGGCAACGTGGCAGCGCCTGATAGATACGGTTCTGGGACCTGCACTCGAGCCGTTTGTATTCACATATCTAGACGACATAATAGTTGTTACAGATACATTCGAGCGGCATGTGGAGGTGTTGCGTGAGGTTTTCGTGCGTCTGAGGGAAGCTGGCTTGCGTGTCTCCAGAGACAAATGTCAGTTTTGTAGATCGCGGCTGAAATATCTGGGATATGTGATAGATGGGGACGGCTTGCATGTAGACCCGGAGAAGGTGGAAGCCATTAGTGAATATCCTCGGCCAAGAACGGTAAAGCATGTACGACAGTTGTTAGGAATGGTATCATGGTACCGACGGTTTATTCCGGACCATGCTACCATGGTGGCACCCTTAAGCGACCTATTAAAAAAAGGTCGGAGGTTTGATTGGTCCGAGGAATGCGAGCGGGCTTTTCAAGATTGTAAACGCAAGCTGTCTACTGCCCCAGTCCTGGCATGTCCAGACTTTGACATCCCTTTTAAGGTGCAAACCGACGCTTCGAACGTGGGCATAGGAGCAGTATTAAGCCAGGCACATGCCACGGGAGAAAAAGTAGTGTGCTACCTTAGCAGAGCTTTGTCGGTTCAGGAAAGAAAGTACTCCACGACCGAAAGGGAGTGCTTGGCGGTACTATGGGCCGTGGAGAAATTTCGACCGTACATCGAGGGCACCCCATTTATAGTGATCACGGATCATCATTCGCTAATTTGGCTGAATAATCTTAAAGATCCCACGGGCAGGCTGGCGAGATGGGCGGTGCGCCTACAGCAATTCGAGTTCGAAGTTGTCCATCGAAAAGGCAAAGAACATTTAGTCCCTGATGCGCTTTCACGGGCGATCGGGGAGGTGAGTAGTATCACAATATCCCAATCGTCGGATCGTTGGTACGAAGAAATGATAGTGCGGGTGCAGACTGAGCCGCAGAGATATCGCGATTGGAAAACGGTGAGTGATACTTTGTGGAAAAAATGGTCTGGTAGCAAGGGAAAGGGGAAGATGGATCCTGTCTGGAAGCGTGTAGTGCCGAAGGGAGAAAGGGATGTCATTCTCAGACGATGTCACGACGACCCAAAAGCAGGACACATGGGTGTCACTCGGACACTGGCAAGGGTAGCGCAGAATCATTACTGGCCACGGATGCAGACGGACATTCGTGAATACGTCAGGAAGTGTAAGGTGTGCCAGGCGTGCAAGGTAGAGCGGAAGGCACCGGTGGGGCTGATGTCATCAAGAGCAGGAGTGGCGAAATCTCCGTGGGAAATGGTGTGCATAGATTTGGTTGGACCATTGCCCAGGTCGACGCGAGGTCATAGTTATATATTGACGATTTTAGATTATTTTACCAAATATTCGGTGATACTACCAGTCCGCACTGCCACGGCATCGGCGGTCTTCCGATTGCTAGAAGAGAATGTTTTCCTAGTATATGGCGTGCCGAAGGTGCTGGTCTGTGATAATGGAGTACAGTTTAGGGGAAGACAGTTTAGCCAAGCTGTGGAGGAATATGGGGTACAAGTAAGTTACACTGCTTTGTATCATCCCCAAGCCAATCCAGCAGAGAGACGGAACCAAGACATCAAATGTATGCTGAGATGCTACGCGACAGATAACCATCGTTCATGGGATCAAAACTTGGCCAAGATAGCATGCGCACTAAGGACGTACAAGCACGAGGTGACCGGGTTCTCGCCTTATTTCTTGGTGTTTGGGAAGGAAATGATTACGTACCGGGAAAGGGTCGAATCTCCGGGCGGCGCACAACGAGACTTGTCACCATTGAGTAGAGCTCGAGCTCTAGCGGAAATCCACGAGGAAGTGGTGCGACGAATGAAGAAAGCAGCTACCTGCAGTAAAGGGCGCTATGATCTTCGTCGGCGAGTAGGGGATTTCCAGATAGGCGACTATGTGTGGAGGAGGAATTATGTGCAATCGGATGCAAGCAAATATTTTTCTGCGAAGTTGGCTCCAGCGTTTGTGGGTCCATTAAAAATTGCTAAACAAACGTCAGCAGGGGTATATGAGTTAGTCGACGACAAGGGGAAGGTATCAGGTACATGGCACGCTAAGGATCTCAAGCGGTACGTGGAGTGACACATATAAAAAGGAAGAATTGGCGATTAATTCATATGATCAGCTACTATGGTATAGTAATTTACTATACTACTTTACTACTATAGTAATTTAGGGAATGGTGGTGGGAGTAGTCAGTAAGTGATAGGTATAATTAGCGACTATAATAATTTAAAAATAGGTGATGGGAATAGACAGTAAGAGCGATGGGCTATAGTGTAAGTATTAATGAATATTAGGTAGTTCGAGAAAGCATGAATTAATATTAACGTAAGTGGGTGGTGGGTCGATGGCGTAGGTAGATAGTTGATGGTGATGGGTACAGTAGGCTAAGATCAGCTCGTGAAGATGTATGAAATAGAATCTAGGGATTTATATGGCGTGAATGGGTTAGTGAGGTGGCATAGACGGTGCGTCCGAATTACTGGTATTACTTAGGATTAAGTGAATTAATAGAAGACTGAAATTAGTATATAAGTTAAATCAATACCGTAAGTTCCCTGGTTTCCTGTTCATCGTTCGTGTCCAGCCTCAACCTTTGGCCAAATCCACACCTTGGTTACATACACGGCATGTCCGGTAGCCTGGAAGCGGCTCACTCTAAAAACGGGTTCGAGGGATATTAGTTTCTTGAATAACAGTATTATCGGCGCCTTCACCTTACAAAAGAGACGTCACGAAACATATGATCATGCAGAAATGGAATATTAGACGAAACAGTTACATATATTGGTGGTAGTTGTGTGAATGAAAGTTCAGTTGAAGTAGTGATTGAAAAATCTAATGATTGAGAATCATCCAGAATTCAAACAGTTTCGCAGTCGATTATATCGTTCGGACGTTACGGTAACGAGCCATAGACGCGCGCGCTAAATAGTGAACGAATCCGCGTACCGGAGTTCAGAGAAAAGTCACGAGAAAAGCGATGGGGGCAAAGGCCGAGAATTCCTCCGAAATTCTCTGAGGCGAGGGGGGTGTCACGGTTGATCGGTAATTTAGTGTTACAAGCTACCTATTGGCACGTAAGTAAAGTACACACCATTGTAGCAGGTTAATGTCGTATAAATTTAAGACGTAAGGGTTAGGAAATGTTAGGTTCGCGAGTAGGTAAACGGGGGAAATGAAAATCTGAGCGTATGGCATAGAACGCACATCATCCGGAGTCCGTTGACTAGTACACTCAAGTCTAATTTTTCCACATCATTCGATCCGAAATCCGCCCGAAGAAGACGAACACAGATTACCCTAATGCGCGACCCGACGATGTATTGGCCGGATCTTCGTTTTGGCCTGGGCCGAATATGATCAACCCACCTCACATGTCGAAGACTAGACAGTAACAGATACAACACCTCCAGCCTTTCCCGCTACGGACACTGCCAGCACCGCATCCAATCAGGATGAAAACAGTATGATCGAGCCCCCAAGAGCTGGGGCCGACTCTGACAACTCCACCGAATCGGACCGCATTATGGACGCGAGCAGTTATAGTCCTGTCACGGACAATTTCGAAGGAGTACCGCCGCCAAATCTTACCCAAAACGAATCCGATTCGGTCATCATTGCAACAAATCACGCGGGGGGCCCGGCAAGTTAGCGAATTTGTAACGACACACAGCAACATTATACAAGGTTCCTTACCTGAATCCGGAGGGCAACAAGCTACTGGCGTAGCTTAACACGGTGATCGCCTCTAAATCATCCGTGGTAATTTGGAAATCGGATCCGTAGTAATTGGGTCTGCATTCACTTTGATACTGCACTCACAGTGATAAACATTCACGTTTGTAAACAAACATTTGCACTTCTGACATTTGTCAGTACGGCACGGGTTTGACAGTTTGAGCGGTCGATCTGCGCAGAAGCAGAAGTGTGGAATGACGGAAAATAGAACATCGCCAGATCGTCATATGACATTGCCAGACCTCAAATTCTATCAAGTGAAAGTGCAATGACCGGGAACTGAGTGCAACGGCCGAAATGCATTTGAAGTGCATTGATGTGAACATTTAGCAAACGGATAATCTAGGATCCCGTCGTATAAGCGGGACCAGCAAGCGGAGGCCGAGGTTTCATGCGAGGCGATGAGGGCGTGGATCGCTCTCTTGACGAACGACCAGGGTAAGGACAAGTTGGAAATTGAGTTGTGGCGGAGAAGAACTAAATGAGATTTTTCTTTTGGATGATTGCATGAAAATCGAGGCTGAAGGCAACAAGGAGGAAGAAGAATATTCAATAGCCGTGATTGAAATTGTGGAAGATTAATTGAAGTGATTCGAAGGAAGTTCTGGGTATCAGTGGAGTAGCGTGCTAGTCGAACGTGAGTCGAAGAGGTGTATCGAAGGAGCAAATCGACGAAGGCTGAGACTACGGTTTGGCGAGATTGTGCGACACGATAATCGTGGAAGGGCGGCAGATTTTCGGATAGTTTGCAGAGGTGGATCGACGAGGATATTGCTACAGTGGGAAATCGAATATCATAATTGCGAACTACGAGAATATCAACTTACCAAGTAAGTCGTTTAAGTCTAACATTGTATTTAGAGATAAGATAGGCTCATATCAAAGATATATGTGAAAGATAGCTCGTGTAAGATCGCGGCGCCGTGTCATATTGTGCAAATAGTTTGATAGGTGAAAATTTAGTTTTTTTCAACCGTAGATAATCTAAGGAATAAAGCGATTGTGAATTATTGTGAACACTGGTGTGTCAATCCGGGTATATTTTTTTAGTAGTGCGCGAAGCCGTCGAAACACTTCTCGCTTCCGGGCGACGGCCGTGAGTTAGTTTCGGGGTCGGAAGCGAGTGGCGCCCACCCACCCCATCTCCGGTGAGTTTAGGCTCCCGAAACTAACCCCCTGGTATCCTTTTCTGGTACAAGGGGTACGTAGGAAGACTGTAACTGTAAAAATTGGCGCCCAACGTGGGGCGGTGATAACGGTACCGGTGAAAATTTTGTAGCCAAGTCCCAAATTGTGGGAGGCAAGAGAGTCGCGAAGATTCAGTTAGGGAGAAGCCCGTAAGGCAAAATTTGTAATATCTCTCGCAAGGGATCGCGGTGCGAATATTCTATTTAGTAGCCCCTCGGGTCGTTTTTCCGGGTTACATAGCGGTTAGTTCTTTTTAGAATTTAGATACATTTATAGATATGTTGCTGCATGGCCTTCATTGATAATGATATATATTAATGATCACCATAACGATTATTGGGAATACTAGTGATCATCATATATAGATGCATATATATTTATTTGAAATATAAGTGATCGTCATATAGATGCATATATTTATTTGAAATATTCGTGATCATCATATAGATACGTATATATAGATTTGAATTCTGGATTCTCAGTGTGACTGTGTGAATTGGAGTGTATGTGACTGATAATAGGAGTGAAACGAATATTGAAGTGGCGTGCAAGGAAAGTGTTAAAGCGGAGAGGCGTGATTGATAGGAATTTCAGTGAAAGCAGTGTAGAAGACTTTGTACATAACGGTTGTAGAGGTAGCCAGAGGAACGAGAGTCCAAGTGGATTGGGAGTAAAAGTGTAGGGTTCGCAGATCAACCGTGGCTGAGACGAAGTCGGAGTTGGTACACTGAGATAAATATACAGACCTTGTCCACGTTTTTGATTTCAATTGTTTTACGGATGAAATATCTGTAGAATAGACATATTGATTGGTGAATTTTGTTGTGATTGCGTACAGTGGAGTATACTTTTATTGAGCTAGTGAAATAGGTAATTAATTTCGGGAATTTTCGAACTGTGTTAGAAAGAAACAACCTGTTGTTTGGTATTGCGCTGTACAGAGTGGACTCAAGATTCGGGGCGCTTGTGTGTCGCAGAAGGCAGTATTCTTCTGAATTAGAAGTAGGATAAGTTTGAGCGTGGGATAGGGGTATTAATCGAAATTTTAGTTTTGGAGCGGAGATAACGCTGATATAATTCTTCTTCATTATCATTGATATCACGGATGGATACTGGTAAAATGAAGATTAGTGTGGATAGATTAAACAAGGATGAGCTCACGTATGAGCTCGCCATTCGCGGATTCCCGTCAGATACAGTAGAGAATATGCGGAAAACGCTCAGGTCAACGCTGAAGGCAGAGACAGCTCGGGACACGTCCTATGTGGAAGCGACATACCCTTTTGATTTCGAAACCGATCTCACGGAGTTGACGGCGAAGGCGGTCGAAATCGAGGATTTGGTGGCTAAGATCTCGGGTGATAAGACATCATCAGACTTTATCAAAGCCAGAGTCAAGATTGACTTTGGCTTTCGTAGACTCGGACATATGCAGGCAGTTACTCCCGAGCAGGTGGAGTGTGCGAGGAAGATACGCAATCGGCTCATTATATCTATGGGCACTTTGGTGGAGAAGACGGAAGGGGTCAGCGAAGACGAGGCGGATCTTGCTAGTGACATGACGAATATGATGGCAACACGGGAGGCGAAAGTGACAAATCCAGCAGAAGTAGCAAAATGGGGTCTCAAGTTTAGTGGGGATGCTTCCGGGTCGGTGAACGCCTTTCTTGAGCGTGTCGAGGAGTTGCGACAGGCAAGAGGACTTTCTAAGCCACAACTATTCAAGGCGGCTGTGGATCTATTCGAATCGCGAGCTTTGATCTGGTTCAGGGCCAATCGCGGTTTAGTGTCATGTTGGGACGATCTGGTAGATGAACTGAGGGCTGAGTTTCTGCCGACGGACTATGAGGACCGTCTACGGGATGAGATCCGCAGGCGGACTCAGGGTGAAGGGGAATCGATGGGCGTGTATGTTGCCGTAATGGAGCGCCTGTTTTCTCGTCTGAAGCAGCCCTGTTCGGAAGAGGAGAAATTGAAAACACTACGCAGGAATATCTCGCCCTTTTACCAGCAGCAGCTAAGTCTGACCGCGATATCATCGATCGCGGAGCTGGTCAGAATGGGACGGACGCTGGAAGCAACGAGAGCGTCTGTAGCAGCTTTCATACCACCCAATACGCGACCCAGACGCTGCTTGGAGCCGGACTTGGCATATGTGAGTGCAGAAACCCCAGATCAAGTTGCCGTGCTATCCGGACGGAGTCGTCTGCAATGCTGGAATTGTAGGAGGGAGGGTCATATGTCAAGAGAATGCACAGAACCCAGGCGTTGTTTTGGGTGCGGTCGACAAGGAGTTCTGCGAGCTGCCTGCCCTACGTGTCGAGCCAGGACGAGCGAACCAGGAGCGAGAGCGCGATCAGACCCACAGGTTCCGGGAAACGGCCGGCGTGCTCACTAGGCGGCCGAGCGAGCACTAGAAGTAGGTCGCGACAAATAGAGAAGTCTTCGCGAGTGGACTATGCGCTAGCGAACAGTGGGCAGGATAGTCGCCCGCACTTGCGAGTAGAAGTAGAGGGGGTGATCATGGAAGGCCTGCTAGACTCTGGTGCGAGTCATACAATCCTGGGGAAAAGGGGATGGTCTCGGTTAGTCAACAAAGGAGTAACGTTGAGCCAGGGCAAAGTGGAGGAAGTTGGACTGGCTAATGGGGAAAGGTGCGTGGTAAATGGAGCGGTACGGTTGGAGTTCGCGTTGAACGGGCGCAAGAGTCACTTGGTCGCACTGGTTGTTTTATCCATACCCCAGGAAATAATTCTAGGAGTGGATTTTTGGAAATGCTTCGGGGTCGTGTTGGACATGAAGGGTCGACAATGGACGTCCGTCGCGGCGGTAGAGTCCGTATCGGGAAAGATGCTGCGGAACCAGTCTCATTTGTCCGAAGAGGAAACAGCGATCTTATCGAGTCTACTGACGGAGCAGTTTCACTTGATGGGGGATGGACTAGGCTGCGCCAAGTTTGTGGAGCACTCGATTAAAACGTCGGCCGTACCAATTAAGCAGAGATATTACCCTGTCTCTCCTGCCGTACAAAAGCAGATAAATTTGGAACTGGACGAAATGCTGCGGCTGGGAGTGGTTGAGCCGTCATCGAGCCCTTGGTCCTCGCCAATTTTATTGGTCCGTAAGAAGGATGGCTCCTATCGATTCTGTGTAGACTTCCGAAAATTGAACGCGGTATCTGAAAAGGATGCTTATCCCCTGCCGTACATATCCACGACACTTGAAAAGCTGCGCAACGCGAAGTACTTGTCAACGCTGGACGTGAAGTCGGCGTACTGGCAAGTACCAATGGCAAAAGACTCTCGACAGTATACTGCGTTCACGGTGCCGGGGAGGGGCCTATTTCACTTTTTGCGGATGCCTTTTGGGCTCCACAATTCGGGGGCAACGTGGCAGCGCCTGATAGATACGGTTCTGGGACCTGCACTCGAGCCGTTTGTATTCACATATCTAGACGACATAATAGTTGTTACAGATACATTCGAGCGGCATGTGGAGGTGTTGCGTGAGGTTTTCGTGCGTCTGAGGGAAGCTGGCTTGCGTGTCTCCAGAGACAAATGTCAGTTTTGTAGATCGCGGCTGAAATATCTGGGATATGTGATAGATGGGGACGGCTTGCATGTAGACCCGGAGAAGGTGGAAGCCATTAGTGAATATCCTCGGCCAAGAACGGTAAAGCATGTACGACAGTTGTTAGGAATGGTATCATGGTACCGACGGTTTATTCCGGACCATGCTACCATGGTGGCACCCTTAAGCGACCTATTAAAAAAAGGTCGGAGGTTTGATTGGTCCGAGGAATGCGAGCGGGCTTTTCAAGATTGTAAACGCAAGCTGTCTACTGCCCCAGTCCTGGCATGTCCAGACTTTGACATCCCTTTTAAGGTGCAAACCGACGCTTCGAACGTGGGCATAGGAGCAGTATTAAGCCAGGCACATGCCACGGGAGAAAAAGTAGTGTGCTACCTTAGCAGAGCTTTGTCGGTTCAGGAAAGAAAGTACTCCACGACCGAAAGGGAGTGCTTGGCGGTACTATGGGCCGTGGAGAAATTTCGACCGTACATCGAGGGCACCCCATTTATAGTGATCACGGATCATCATTCGCTAATTTGGCTGAATAATCTTAAAGATCCCACGGGCAGGCTGGCGAGATGGGCGGTGCGCCTACAGCAATTCGAGTTCGAAGTTGTCCATCGAAAAGGCAAAGAACATTTAGTCCCTGATGCGCTTTCACGGGCGATCGGGGAGGTGAGTAGTATCACAATATCCCAATCGTCGGATCGTTGGTACGAAGAAATGATAGTGCGGGTGCAGACTGAGCCGCAGAGATATCGCGATTGGAAAACGGTGAGTGATACTTTGTGGAAAAAATGGTCTGGTAGCAAGGGAAAGGGGAAGATGGATCCTGTC
Organism: Nemotelus pantherinus; assembly: GCA_963978885.1. NCBI lineage: Eukaryota > Metazoa > Arthropoda > Insecta > Diptera > Stratiomyidae > Nemotelus > Nemotelus pantherinus. The sequence continues at coordinate 186,545,790 of OZ022264.1, forward strand.
TGGAAGCGTGTAGTGCCGAAGGGAGAAAGGGATGTCATTCTCAGACGATGTCACGACGACCCAAAAGCAGGACACATGGGTGTCACTCGGACACTGGCAAGGGTAGCGCAGAATCATTACTGGCCACGGATGCAGACGGACATTCGTGAATACGTCAGGAAGTGTAAGGTGTGCCAGGCGTGCAAGGTAGAGCGGAAGGCACCGGTGGGGCTGATGTCATCAAGAGCAGGAGTGGCGAAATCTCCGTGGGAAATGGTGTGCATAGATTTGGTTGGACCATTGCCCAGGTCGACGCGAGGTCATAGTTATATATTGACGATTTTAGATTATTTTACCAAATATTCGGTGATACTACCAGTCCGCACTGCCACGGCATCGGCGGTCTTCCGATTGCTAGAAGAGAATGTTTTCCTAGTATATGGCGTGCCGAAGGTGCTGGTCTGTGATAATGGAGTACAGTTTAGGGGAAGACAGTTTAGCCAAGCTGTGGAGGAATATGGGGTACAAGTAAGTTACACTGCTTTGTATCATCCCCAAGCCAATCCAGCAGAGAGACGGAACCAAGACATCAAATGTATGCTGAGATGCTACGCGACAGATAACCATCGTTCATGGGATCAAAACTTGGCCAAGATAGCATGCGCACTAAGGACGTACAAGCACGAGGTGACCGGGTTCTCGCCTTATTTCTTGGTGTTTGGGAAGGAAATGATTACGTACCGGGAAAGGGTCGAATCTCCGGGCGGCGCACAACGAGACTTGTCACCATTGAGTAGAGCTCGAGCTCTAGCGGAAATCCACGAGGAAGTGGTGCGACGAATGAAGAAAGCAGCTACCTGCAGTAAAGGGCGCTATGATCTTCGTCGGCGAGTAGGGGATTTCCAGATAGGCGACTATGTGTGGAGGAGGAATTATGTGCAATCGGATGCAAGCAAATATTTTTCTGCGAAGTTGGCTCCAGCGTTTGTGGGTCCATTAAAAATTGCTAAACAAACGTCAGCAGGGGTATATGAGTTAGTCGACGACAAGGGGAAGGTATCAGGTACATGGCACGCTAAGGATCTCAAGCGGTACGTGGAGTGACACATATAAAAAGGAAGAATTGGCGATTAATTCATATGATCAGCTACTATGGTATAGTAATTTACTATACTACTTTACTACTATAGTAATTTAGGGAATGGTGGTGGGAGTAGTCAGTAAGTGATAGGTATAATTAGCGACTATAATAATTTAAAAATAGGTGATGGGAATAGACAGTAAGAGCGATGGGCTATAGTGTAAGTATTAATGAATATTAGGTAGTTCGAGAAAGCATGAATTAATATTAACGTAAGTGGGTGGTGGGTCGATGGCGTAGGTAGATAGTTGATGGTGATGGGTACAGTAGGCTAAGATCAGCTCGTGAAGATGTATGAAATAGAATCTAGGGATTTATATGGCGTGAATGGGTTAGTGAGGTGGCATAGACGGTGCGTCCGAATTACTGGTATTACTTAGGATTAAGTGAATTAATAGAAGACTGAAATTAGTATATAAGTTAAATCAATACCGTAAGTTCCCTGGTTTCCTGTTCATCGTTCGTGTCCAGCCTCAACCTTTGGCCAAATCCACACCTTGGTTACATACACGGCATGTCCGGTAGCCTGGAAGCGGCTCACTCTAAAAACGGGTTCGAGGGATATTAGTTTCTTGAATAACAGTATTATCGGCGCCTTCACCTTACAAAAGAGACGTCACGAAACATATGATCATGCAGAAATGGAATATTAGACGAAACAGTTACATATATTGGTGGTAGTTGTGTGAATGAAAGTTCAGTTGAAGTAGTGATTGAAAAATCTAATGATTGAGAATCATCCAGAATTCAAACAGTTTCGCAGTCGATTATATCGTTCGGACGTTACGGTAACGAGCCATAGACGCGCGCGCTAAATAGTGAACGAATCCGCGTACCGGAGTTCAGAGAAAAGTCACGAGAAAAGCGATGGGGGCAAAGGCCGAGAATTCCTCCGAAATTCTCTGAGGCGAGGGGGGTGTCACGGTTGATCGGTAATTTAGTGTTACAAGCTACCTATTGGCACGTAAGTAAAGTACACACCATTGTAGCAGGTTAATGTCGTATAAATTTAAGACGTAAGGGTTAGGAAATGTTAGGTTCGCGAGTAGGTAAACGGGGGAAATGAAAATCTGAGCGTATGGCATAGAACGCACATCATCCGGAGTCCGTTGACTAGTACACTCAAGTCTAATTTTTCCACATCATTCGATCCGAAATCCGCCCGAAGAAGACGAACACAGATTACCCTAATGCGCGACCCGACGATGTATTGGCCGGATCTTCGTTTTGGCCTGGGCCGAATATGATCAACCCACCTCACATGTCGAAGACTAGACAGTAACAGATACAACACCTCCAGCCTTTCCCGCTACGGACACTGCCAGCACCGCATCCAATCAGGATGAAAACAGTATGATCGAGCCCCCAAGAGCTGGGGCCGACTCTGACAACTCCACCGAATCGGACCGCATTATGGACGCGAGCAGTTATAGTCCTGTCACGGACAATTTCGAAGGAGTACCGCCGCCAAATCTTACCCAAAACGAATCCGATTCGGTCATCATTGCAACAAATCACGCGGGGGGCCCGGCAAGTTAGCGAATTTGTAACGACACACAGCAACATTATACAAGGTTCCTTACCTGAATCCGGAGGGCAACAAGCTACTGGCGTAGCTTAACACGGTGATCGCCTCTAAATCATCCGTGGTAATTTGGAAATCGGATCCGTAGTAATTGGGTCTGCATTCACTTTGATACTGCACTCACAGTGATAAACATTCACGTTTGTAAACAAACATTTGCACTTCTGACATTTGTCAGTACGGCACGGGTTTGACAGTTTGAGCGGTCGATCTGCGCAGAAGCAGAAGTGTGGAATGACGGAAAATAGAACATCGCCAGATCGTCATATGACATTGCCAGACCTCAAATTCTATCAAGTGAAAGTGCAATGACCGGGAACTGAGTGCAACGGCCGAAATGCATTTGAAGTGCATTGATGTGAACATTTAGCAAACGGATAATCTAGGATCCCGTCGTATAAGCGGGACCAGCAAGCGGAGGCCGAGGTTTCATGCGAGGCGATGAGGGCGTGGATCGCTCTCTTGACGAACGACCAGGGTAAGGACAAGTTGGAAATTGAGTTGTGGCGGAGAAGAACTAAATGAGATTTTTCTTTTGGATGATTGCATGAAAATCGAGGCTGAAGGCAACAAGGAGGGAAGAAGAATATTCAATAGCCGTGATTGAAATTGTGGAAGATTAATTGAAGTGATTCGAAGGAAGTTCTGGGTATCAGTGGAGTAGCGTGCTAGTCGAACGTGAGTCGAAGAGGTGTATCGAAGGAGCAAATCGACGAAGGCTGAGACTACGGTTTGGCGAGATTGTGCGACACGATAATCGTGGAAGGGCGGCAGATTTTCGGATAGTTTGCAGAGGTGGATCGACGAGGATATTGCTACAGTGGGAAATCGAATATCATATTGCGAACTACGAGAATATCAACTTACCAAGTAAGTCGTTTAAGTCTAACATTGTATTTAGAGATAAGATAGGCTCATATCAAAGATATATGTGAAAGATAGCTCGTGTAAGATCGCGGCGCCGTGTCCATATTGTGCAAATAGTTTGATAGGTGAAAATTAGTTTTTTCAACCGTAGATAATCTAAGGAATAAAGCGATTGTGAATTATTGTGAACACTGGTGTGTCAATCCGGGTATATTTTTTTAGTAGTGGCGCGAAAGCCGTCGAAACACTTTCTCGCTTCCGGGCGACGGCCGTGAGTTAGTTTCGGGGTCGGAAGCGAGTGGCGCCCACCCACCCCATCTCCGTGAGTTTAGGCTCCCGAAACTAACCCCCTGGTATCCTTTTCTGGTACAAGGGGTACGTAGGAAGACTGTAACTGTAAAAATTGGCGCCCACGTGGGCGGTGATAACCGTACCGGTGAAAATTTTGTAGCCAAGTCCCAAATTGTGGGAGGCAAGAGAGTCGCGAAGATTCAGTTAGGGAGAAGCCCGTAAGGCAAAATTTGTAATATCTCTCGCAAGGGATCGCGGTGCGAATATTCTATTTAGTAGCCCTCGGGTCGTTTTTCCGGGTTACATAGCGGTTAGTTCTTTTTAGAATTTAGATACATTTATAGATATGTTGCTGCATGGCCTTTCATTGATAATGATATATATTAATGATCACCATAACGATTATTGGGAATACTAGTGATCATCATATATAGATGCATATATATTTATTTGAAATATAAGTGATCGTCATATAGATGCATATATTTATTTGAAATATTCGTGATCATCATATAGATACGTATATATAGATTTGAATTCTGGATTCTCAGTGTGACTGTGTGAATTGGAGTGTATGTGACTGATAATAGGAGTGAAACGAATATTGAAGTGGCGTGCAAGGAAAGTGTTAAAGCGGAGAGGCGTGATTGATAGGAATTTCAGTGAAAGCAGTGTAGAAGACTTTGTACATAACGGTTGTAGAGGTAGCCAGAGGAACGAGAGTCCAAGTGGATTGGGAGTAAAAGTGTAGGGTTCGCAGATCAACCGTGGCTGAGACGAAGTCGGAGTTGGTACACTGAGATAAATATACAGACCTTGTCCACGTTTTTGATTTCAATTGTTTTACGGATGAAATATCTGTAGAATAGACATATTGATTGGTGAATTTTGTTGTGATTGCGTACAGTGGAGTATACTTTTATTGAGCTAGTGAAATAGGTAATTAATTTCGGGAATTTTCGAACTGTGTTAGAAAGAAACAACCTGTTGTTTGGTATTGCGCTGTACAGAGTGGACTCAAGATTCGGGGCGCTTGTGTGTCGCAGAAGGCAGTATTCTTCTGAATTAGAAGTAGGATAAGTTGAGCGTGGGATAGGGGTATTAATCGAAATTTTAGTTTTGGAGCGGAGATAACGCTGATATAATTCTTCTTCATTATCATTGATATCACGGATGGATACTGGTAAAATGAAGATTAGTGTGGATAGATTAAACAAGGATGAGCTCACGTATGAGCTCGCCATTCGCGGATTCCCGTCAGATACAGTAGAGAATATGCGGGAAAACGCTCAGGTCAACGCTGAAGGCAGAGACAGCTC
>OZ022264.1:186556171-186568671 GCA_963978885.1 Nemotelus pantherinus
ATGCTGGTTTGCTTCTTGCTATATGGCACATGATCATGGCACTAGCCCTCCCTGCGACATTGTCAGGGGGATCGTGGCTGAAGCCAGGAAAACAAGTGTGCCGCTGATACTGGGAGCTGACGCTAACGCTCATAACGAAGTATGGGGTAGCTCCAATACAAATGGTCGAGGCGAGGAACTTCTTGATTTCATCCTTGCCCACGACCTCTTCATCGCCAACACTGGCAGCGAACCGACCTTCCTTACCTCAAACCGAAGGGAGGTGCTTGACGTTACCTTGATTAGTGGGCGGCACTCGCAACTTCTCCGTGACTGGAGGGTTCTACAGGAGTGTTCTTACGCTGATCACAGGTACATATCGTACAACGTGGCTGGCCGCAGCTCTGCCGAACAGGTAGCCTTTATTAACAGAAAGAGGACGGACTGGAAGCTATTTAAAACTCTAATTCGATCCTCACTGGAAATTGTTCCTAAGAGCATTGACTGCTATCATGAACTGGATAAGGCAGTTGACACCCTTACTAGTTCTCTCAACTTCGCGTCTAGGGAAGCTTGTAAGCCACCCACGGGCGGGGGAAATCCCAAGCCCCTCTGGTGGAATAAGGAGATCAGTACCTTGCGAAGAGAATGTAGGAGGGAGTTCAATTGCTCAAAAAGATCTAATGACTGGTCGATGTATAAAACGAAGCTTAAGGCTTTTAAGTATGCCGTACGTAAGGCAAAGAGGTCCTCATGGAGATCTTTCTGTGGTAACGTGGAGAGTCTCAGCGAGGCAAATCGCCTTCGTAAGGTCTTAAGCGCGACACCAAAAGCTATGGGGTGCATCATGAATCCTGAGGGCATGTGGACTAGTTCGAGCGCAGATACTCTCAAACTACTGATAGACGCACACTTTCCGGGCAATCATTGCCCTCTAGAAGTGGCGTGTCAGACGGAGCAAAATTACAGTTCAATCCCGTTGTTCAGAATATCAAATTCTCAACTGAGATGGGCTCTTAACTCATTTGAGCCGTTTAAGTCCCCGGGCCCTGATGGCGTCCTTGCGGCTGACATTCAGCAGTCCATGGAAGTATCGCTACCTTGGCTCAGGGAGATTCATAACGCTTGTCTACGCTTCTCGTATGTTCCCACCAGCTGGCGGGAATCCAGAGTGGTGTTTATTCCTAAAGGAGGAAAAGTTTCGCATGTTAAACCGAAGGACTATCGTCCAATAAGTCTTATCTCCGTCCTGCTAAAGATTTTGGAAAGGATCATTGATTACCATATTAAAAGATCAATCGATCCTATGCTGATCTCGCAGTCGCAGCATGCTTATACCAAAGGTAAGTCTGTTGAGACCGCTCTTCACGTCCTTATTGAGCAAGTAGAGAAATCTCTTGCTCTAAAGGAATATACGCTTGCTGTCTTCCTGGACATCGAGGGGGCCTTCAACAATGTTAATTCTAACGCAATTGTTGAGGCTCTCTCGGTGATGCATGTGGATGAACGGCTGATTGCTTTTATTGTGCAGCTTCTCAAAAGTAGAGTTGTAATCTCTACGCTGGGTAATGCCAGCGTAAGACGAGGAGTCAGCACGGGCACACCTCAGGGTGGAGTTCTCTCTCCCTTGCTGTGGAACATCACGGTGAATACTCTTCTAAGGAAGCTGGATCGTGCCGGCTGCAAAGTGATTGCTTACGCAGACGACATAGCTGTTTCAGTGTCGGGAAAGTATTTATCTACGCTATCGGAGAGGTTAAATCACTCTTGTTAGAGTTCATATCTCATTAATTACATTAATTTTCATTACATTAATCGTCTCATACAAATCTTATCGCATCTCAAATATGTGTTAGAGTTCACATTTCGCATCGCATTAATCGTCTCACACAAATCTTCTGGCATCTCAAATAATGTATCGTATGAGGCGATTCATGCAAAGCTCAGCAAGGTTTCGGATTTCGTCTGGACATTTGTTACACATTGAATGTTCGCATCTGCATGTATGTAGGTTAAATTACATAATCACGTTGTGGAACGTTGGGCCTGCATGCATGTATGTGCGAACATCCAGCGTGATGTGATAATTTCATTTTTGTTTATGTCAGCAAATTTGGTTAACTCGTTGCGGTTTGCTAATGCGCAATGTAGATATAAGTTAGTTGGATATTAATTGTCGTGCGCTTCAGATCGTTGATAGAAAAAATAAATAAATTGTTAATACAAAATCTTGTCTTGTATATTTTGTACCCCAGCGTATACATAGTCCTTCGAACCGGATCCATTGGCCCATTTACCTGTAATTGTGTTGTGTGTTCGCTAATCGTGTAGAAATCCTCAAACATTCCCCATCTTTTCGTGCGAAAATGGGAACTAGTGCGGAATTACAATACGCGTTTGATTCGGTGATTCGTCTCCATAAAAACGTGATGGCGGACGATCCAAGCCGGCACTCGGTCACCTATTTCGAATCGCGTTTAACTGATCTGGCCGTGGATTGGGCGGCAATTCGTAAACTTTCAGTGAAAATGTTCAAAGACATTAAAGGTGATGAGTTAGTGGAGTTTAAGCAAACCTTGGACAGTGTAACTTCAATCTATTATGAACTGAAAGATACTCTTGAGCAAGGGCTCAGAATTGAGCAGACAAAAACTGTAAGTACCAACCCAAATTTAAGCCTTACTGAATTTAAGGAAGTCTCTACCGGTCAAAAGCTCAAATTACCGACAGTTGAAATCCCGAAATTTAGCGGGAAGTTTGAAACTTGGTCCCAATTTCAAAGCATATATGTGTCACTCATTCATACAAATATAAGTCTTTCCGATACTGAGAAATTTCATTACCTTAAAAACGCGCTGGTTGGTGATGCATCTAACTTAATTCAGCATTTGAACTTTTCCGCTAACAACTATAATACAGCCTGGGAGTTGTTGTTGAAGCGCTATCAGAATCACCGTTTGTTGATCAATACGTTCCTCAGAGCATTAATCAGCCAGCCAGCAATGGACGATAGTGCGAAATCAATTCAAACATTTGTGAATACCACACAAGAATCTTTGGCCAATTTAGCAACCCTTAGTTTACATGTGGATCATTGGGATGCTATATTAGTATATATCTGTGAAACTAAAATGAGCTCAGAGATACGTAGTCACTGGGAATTAGAAATGCGAGGCGACACCGGGACGCCAACAATGAGTCAACTCAAACAATTTCTCAATCAACGTGTTCAAATTCTAGAAGCAAGTGGCTCTAGCAAGGGGACGCGATCAGGTGATAGCAAAGTAAAGAGGTCCTATGCTGCTCAAGAAACGACAGCAAGGCCTAAGTGCCCTAAGTGCTCCGCATCTCATTTTTTATTCAAATGCGACTCATTTTTGTCAATGGGTTCAAACAAACGTTCAGAATGTGCCAAGAGATTGAAGGTATGTTTCAATTGTCTTCATGGGGGCCACTCTCTATCACAATGCAAGTCATTGTCGCGATGCAGAAAGTGTAGCAAATCCCACCATACATTATTGCATTTCGAGAGCCCTAAATACACCAAAGAGGAGGCAGCCAAGACAGTCTCTGATGGTTTCAATGATCAAAATAAACATGCATCTACTGCCAGTGCGCTCAATGAATCTGTGGTGTCCGCATGTGCAAGGGACACATTTATCATATCATTATTGCCTACTGCCAAGGTGATTGTTCAAAATAATGGCCGACAAGTGATTGTTCGAGCTCTAATCGACCAGGGTTCCCAAAGAAGTTTTATGTCTGAGCGCATCGCTAGGCAGTTGAAAATCAAACGAACTCGAGTTCATATCAAAATCCAGGGAATCGGCGACAAATCTAAGATTGTTCATTGGGAATCTGAAGTATCCGTGCATTCAGCTCATGATACTAACGAGAACGTGATTATTCGAGCACTGATCATGGATTCAATCGTTGATGATCTGCCTACTAGTAGAGTAGCACCTGTAAGATGGGAGCACATTCAAGGCATTAAGTTGGCGGATCCTACTTACGACACTCCAGGCAGAATTGATCTTCTTTTGGGGGCCCACGAAGTGTCACGCATCATTCGTCCAGGTCTCATTCCTGGGAACGATAACTGTCCAATGGCGCAGGAAACAATTTTTGGATGGATTTTGTCTGGTGGGACAGAATCAATTCAGGCCACTTCAGGTGCCAAATCTTCGTCACGAACTATGACAATCGTGGAAACCAACAATCTTGACGAAAGCCTCCGACGCTTTTGGGAGATCGAGGAGATTGCTCTTGCAAGGCGTCCGCGAAGCAAGGAAGAACAAGAGTGTGAAGACTATTACGCTGCAACATTTAAACGCACCGCGGAGGGTCGATTCATTGTATCACTTCCATTGAAACAGCCTCCTTCAGTACTAGGTGAATCAAAGGAGCACGCAAAGCGACGGTTTTTCCAGCTTGAGCGAAAACTGTCCAAGAATGAGTTACTCAAGAGAGAGTACCAAGCAATAATCCACGAATATTTAGAACAGCAGCACATGGAAATCGTTCCCGCACACCAATTGAATCATAGATCATATTATCTCCCACATCATGCCGTGTTTAAGGAGTCCAGTGACACAACGAAGATCAGAGTGGTTTTCGATGCATCTTCAGCAACTACATCAGGGTTATCACTAAATGAAATTATGAAGGTTGGTCCGGTGATCCAACGCGATCTTTACTCACTCCTTTTGCGATGGAGAACCTATAGGTATGTGGTTAGTGCTGACATTAGAGGAATGTACCGGCAAATATGGATCGACGAACGACAAAGGGATCTTCAGAGAATCTTATGGCGTGAAAATACTGATCAACCATTACAAATCTATCGCCTTAAGACAGTCACGTTTGGTACCGCCGCTGCGCCGTACTTAGCAACAAGAACCCTTAATCAGCTGGCTCAGGATAGAGCACAACGATACCCGAAGGGTAGTAAAATGATTCTCGAAAACTTCTACGTTGACGATTTTCTTGGAGGTGCTGAAACCCTACATGAATGTAAGGATATTACAAATGAAGTTTTACAACTGCTTAGGGAAGTGGGTTTCGACATACGAAAATGGTTATCAAATGACAGGGACGTTCTGGACGGTTTAACTGATATTCTCAAACAAAGGAATTTCGATGAAATGTGGTTAAAGTCAGACAATAAGGAAGTCCGCACGCTAGGGATCGATTGGGATCCTAAGGCGGATGTGTTCAAATTCACCTCTTGCTTTGCTGAATATGATGGTTCTAAGCCGTTAACAAAACGCATTATAGCAAGTGAAGCTGCGAAAGTGTTTGACCCCTTAGGATGGCTGTCTCCCGTGGTTATTGTAGCCAAAGTTTTTCTGCAGCGTTTGTGGTTACAGCATCTAGACTGGGATGAAGAGGTATCTCAGCACATCGCAAGGCAGTGGCAAAAATTCCGACTTGGTTTGAAAGATTGCACCAGCATACAGATTCCAAGATGGATTAACTATTCGACATCTGCTGTGAACATCCAGTTGCATGCATTTGCCGATTCATCAGAAGCAGCATACGCAGCGTGTGTTTATTTACGGGTTCAACGGGATACAACCATTCAGACGTCATTACTAACTGCAAAAACGAGAGTAGCACCTTTGAAGAAAATATCTCTTCCCCGACTTGAGCTATGCGCCGCATCACTTCTCAGCAAACTGATTAATAAGGTGGTAGAATCACTAGACATCCATATGAATGAAATTCATGCCTGGTCCGACTCAAGTATAGTCTTGAGTTGGTTACAGCAACCTCCTCATCTTTGGAAGACATACGTTGCTAATCGCGTGTCAGAAATAAGAGCAAATACATTTATCACAAAATGGCATCACGTGCCAACAAAAATGAATCCGGCCGACCTGGCAACTCGAGGAACAACAGCAAGTGATTTGGTGACAAGCGGCCTGTGGTGGTTTGGTCCTCCATGGTTAAAGGAACCCGTTGAACAATGGCCTATGTCACCGAGGACGTTATGCACTGAGTTGGAAAAGCGGAAACTAGACACACTCGCTTTGTCAACGACAGCCTTTGAAAATACTCTCCTCAATCGATATTCAACTCCACAACGACTACTTACCACAACGGCATGGTGTCGACGTTGGAAGTATCGGAGTCAAGGCGGAAGTATCACTGCCCATGAATTGCAAGAAGCTGAAATCACCTGGGTGAGATTGATACAAGACGCCCATTACAACTCTGAAGTGAATACCCTTTCAAAGAGGAACCAACTACCAGCCAATAATTCATTGATCCATTTGTCTCCGTTTATAGATAATGACGGAATATTACGCGTAGGCGGTAGATTGAAAAATTCTTTACTACCATATGATCAAAAACATAACATAATTCTTCCACGGGATAGTTATTTCACAAAACTGATCATTCAAAGGGCTCATAAGGAAGTATTACACGGTGGAACACAACTAGTTCTCGCATGCTTACGCCAGAAATACTGGATTGTGAGAGGGAGATCATTGGTTAAATCCGAACTAAGTAAATGTATACAGTGTTGCAGATATCGCCAAGCCGGAGTAAATCAGTTGATGGGGGATTTGCCCAGCCAACGTGTCGTCCCTAGTAAACCATTTCAATGTGTGGGAATTGATTACGCAGGCCCTATTCCAGTCAGAAGAAACAAGGGGAGAGGGGCAACCATTATCAAGGGATACATAGCTCTGTTCGTCTGCTTTGCCACTAAAGCAATACACTTGGAGCTCGTTAGTGACTTAACATCAGAGGGACTCGTGGGAGCCATTCGTCGCTTCATTTCGCGCCGCGGAAGATGTCTTGATATTTATAGTGATAATGGGACAAACATGATTGGAGCGGCCAAACAATTAATAGACTTCATCAACCAGGTCAAGCAACAGCATAGCACGATAGCTGAGAGTCTGAGGCATGATCAAATTACATGGCATTTTATACCACCAAGAGCACCCCACTTTGGAGGACTTTGGGAAAGTGCTGTCAAAAGTGTAAAATATCACCTGAAAAGAGTGATGGATAATTCGACATTCACGATAGAAGAATTGACAACGCTCCTCTGTCAAATCGAAGCCTGTGTAAATTCAAGACCATTGTGTAAACTTTCAGATGACCCTCAGGACAGCAACGTACTAACACCCAACCACTTTCTCATCGGTAACAGCACGGTTCTTATTCCCGATAACGCACCTTTCTCTAAAACATCGCTTCTGAATCGTTGGAATTTAGTTCAGAATAAACTGCATCAATTTTGGTCCATCTGGTCTAAAGAATACCTTCACACTTTGAATAATCGAAATCGCTGGACTAAAATTCAACCAAATATCAAAATTGGCCAAGTGGTACTGATCAAGGATGAACTCTTGCCTCCTGCTGAATGGAAAAAGGGTGTCATTATCGAGGTCTTCCCAGGGAAGGACCAGTATGTTCGTGTTGTTTCCATTAAAACAGCGAAAACTATCCTTACTCGTCCGCTAACAAAAATAGTACCATTACCTGTTCAGCATGAAGTTCCAGTCACTGAAAATATGACCCCAGATACATCAAACCCTGCCAACGATCAACAGGTCAGCAGGACTTACAAAATAACATCGAACAAAGGCTTCTCGTGGTGGTGGTTGCTGTTGACCTGTGTATCGATTCTTTTTACTTCTGGTGTTTGCCATGTGTCGCAGCCATACAACCTAACCAAATTCTCTCAGAACACCGGCATGCTTTACGAAAGGATTGCAAATGTTAAGCTTATTTCCGGACATTGGACTATAGTCAACTATTTTAATGGCTCAAACATGAACCTGGCATATAGTCGTTTACAAGCCGCAATAACATCACTCGAGAGGATCTGTGAACAAATTCCTGAATATCAAAGCCATTGCCGTCTACGCAATCAGCATTTTCAACAATCATTAGATGAACTAAACCAGAGAAATGTGTTAATTGATACGCATCATCGACAGTTGCATCAGCGTGTAAAACGAGGGTGGATAAATGGAGTTGGAAAAATCGCCAACACATTATTTGGAGTGCTAGATAACGACTTTGCGGAAAAATATCATGAAGATATAAAAGGGATCGAAGCTGAAAATAATCATAACCACGCAATAATCAGCAACATGACCACAATCATTGACATGTCAATAAACTCATTCAAAGCGCAAGATGAGAAATTGAGCACCATAATTGGAACTATAAATGCTGAAATAGATCAACTCCGAAGAGCAGCGAATGATATTACAAAGGAGGCAGACATTAAGTCAAGATACAGCGCATGGCTATCACAAATTACGTTTCAGCTCTGGGAGATGCATCGATTCCAAGATATGTTATTCGGAAACATTATCGACGTGCAGCATGGGGTATTAAACACATACTTACTTCCCGTGCCGGTTTTAAAAGAGCAACTTTCCTTGATCCATAATAGGCTTGGGTTCGGTAATCAAATACTATTTACGAACGACCTCAGATGGGTAGATCTATACAAAACAATCGAATGTAGGGTTGGAGTTCGGGAGACTCTCATAATTTTTGAGCTAAGGGTTCCAATAGTAGATAGTGAGACCTTTGAGGCCTACAAAATTGTGCCTTTGCCCACGATTGTGAACAATTCGGAACTCTATGTGAATACGGGACTTAAATACTTGGCTTTTAATTCGCGTCGCGATCGGTATGTCGGACTGAACGATGAACTGAAATCGAGATGCCATACATTGGATGACCAATGGCTTTGTGACATCAACTCTCCTATATTCAATCTGGAGTCTCTAAACCTCCGATGTGAAGTCAACACCTTTTTGAGACAATCGCTAGACGTTCGCCACTGTGTGTTGTTGTCTACCCAAGCTAAACCCCACTGGATCGAGCTGCAGACACCAAATAATTGGGTTTATGTACTCAACGATCCGTATCGTATCAATATCAAATGTATACATAATTCTAATACTTTCTCCGTAGACTTAGTTGGTGAGGGAATGCTGTCAATAGAAGCTGGTTGTACCATACAGCATCGATCGTTTATACTCAGGAGCAAGAAGGAGCTACAATCCACTTTACCAGGTTTGGACTCAGTTATATTTCCACAGTGGGATGCGCAAGACCCCGTGAACCATCCATTGGAAATCATCCCAATGCAGCACGCAAATCTTTCTTGGACCAAGCAGGACGTTGGCAACATCACTGCAGCCATCGAAGACCTAAAACGGGAACAGCGGTATCCACACCTGCATTTGTCAAAGCAGAACGATGTCCAAAACGCAACACTAGGCGTATTAGGACTTATCATTGTCATTATAATAAGTTTCTTAATTTTCAAATGCACTGCCAAAATTTGTAAAAAATACAAACCTAGAATACCTACAATAGAAACTGAAACTCAAGCTTGAAATAATAATTTGTTAAAAAGGACTTCCGCCCTTTTTCCGGGGGCAGTATGTTAGAGTTCATATCTCATTAATTACATTAATTTTCATTACATTAATCGTCTCATACAAATCTTATCGCATCTCAAATATGTGTTAGAGTTCACATTTCGCATCGCATTAATCGTCTCACACAAATCTTCTGGCATCTCAAATAATGTATCGTATGAGGCGATTCATGCAAAGCTCAGCAAGGTTTCGGATTTCGTCTGGACATTTGTTACACATTGAATGTTCGCATCTGCATGTATGTAGGTTAAATTACATAATCACGTTGTGGAACGTTGGGCCTGCATGCATGTATGTGCGAACATCCAGCGTGATGTGATAATTTCATTTTTGTTTATGTCAGCAAATTTGGTTAACTCGTTGCGGTTTGCTAATGCGCAATGTAGATATAAGTTAGTTGGATATTAATTGTCGTGCGCTTCAGATCGTTGATAGAAAAAATAAATAAATTGTTAATACAAAATCTTGTCTTGTATATTTTGTACCCCAGCGTATACAACTCTCTTGACATAATTTCGCGTTGGAGTCGTGAGTGCGGTTTGAATGTGAATCCTAATAAAACGGAGCTAGTGCTGTTTACAAGGAGGTACAAAGTTCCTGATTTTGAGTTACCCATATTGAATGGGGTCTCCATTAACTTGAGCCAGAAGGTCAAATACTTATGGCTGATCCTTGACTCGAAGTTACTATGGACGTACAATGTGGCAGAAAGAGCTCGAAAGGCTTTCAACGCACTTTACTGTTGCAAAAGGGCCATAGGGGCGAGTTGGGGATTGCAGCCTCGTACTGTTGCTTGGCTTTAGACTGCTGTGGTGGAACCAATTCTGTTGTTTGGGGTGGCGTTCTGGTGGCAGGTTGCTCTTAAGGCTACCTGCAAAGGGCAGCTTGAAAAAGTGCGAAGAATGGCTGCACTACAGGTAACTGGAGCGCTCCGCTCCACTCCTACTAAGGCAGTGTTTGTGCTGCTACATTGGCTGCCAACCAACCTACTGATCTCACAGCAAGCTAATCTTGCTGCTGTGAGACTAAATGCTATCTCAGCATGGAATAGGACAGAGTTCGGTCATGCGAGGATCTTGGCCGAGGGAGTACCCGCACCAGCGGTTGTTGACTACAACGCCCCTCAATGCATACTGGATTTGGAGTTTACAACTCGCATTCCATGCAGGGAGGAATGGTGTGATGGTATCACCATTGATAATGGGCTTATCCATGTGTACACTGACGGCTCAAAGCTAAACAATAGAGTTGGGAGTGGTGTATACTCAGATGAGCTGAATCTCAAGCTGTCCCTCCGTCTACCAGACCACTGTAGTGTCTTTCAGGCGGAGGTGGTGGCTATTTATCAGGCAGTCGACTGGCTTCTGTGTAATCGAATATTCGGGGTCAATATTGGTATTTTCACAGATAGCCAAGCGGCTATTAAGTCCCTTGCTGGTCCTTGTACAATGTCCAAGATTGTTGCTGAATGCCGTGCATCTCTTAGGGAGATGTCGAGATATTCGTTTGTTCAATTGATTTGGGTACCTGGACATAGGGGTTTTCAGGGCAACTGTGAGGCCGATGAGCTAGCAAGGCTTGGAACTTTGCTACCTGAGGTCTCTTGCTCCTTTTCAATAGGTATACCGATGACATCGGTCAAACTGGCCATAAGGCAAAAATATCTTGAGGACGCTAAGAAGTCCTGGGCAGATGAATCTTCCTGTGTGATAACAAGGCAGTCCTGGGTATCCATGGATGCGCATCGCACCAGGCAGCTTTTAGGCTTAACTCGAAGCGCCCTTCGTTGCACTGTGGGCGTTCTAACGGGCCACTGCCTTATAGGACGGCATGCACAACGTTTGGGCGTAGAGTTTAATGACTTCTGTCGGAGCTGTGGCTCTGAGGATGAGGAGGAAACCGTCCTTCACCTCATGTGCCAGTGTCCGGCTTTGGCAAGGAGAAGACTGGCGGCACTTGGTGCACCCTTTCTCTCAAACCTGACGGAACTGTCCCTGGTAGAGCTAAAGGGGATAGTCCGGTTTCTCAAAGGAAGCAAATGGTTTCCTGACTTTAGTGAGTAGAAGAGAGTCACTAAAATATTGTGGTATCACAACGGGCCTCTCCTGTGCCTATGTGTGCTGGTCGTCAGGCCTCTGAAGACCGGCAGCCACGTTAACCTAACCTAACCTAGGCCAAAGGACTACCGTCCAATAAGTCTTAACTCAGTCCTGCTTAAGATTTTGGAAAGGATCATTGATTACCATATTAAAAGATCAATTGATCCTATGTTGATCTCGCAGTCACAACACGCTTATACCAAAGGTAAATCTGTTGAGACTGCTCTTCACGTCCTTATTGAGCAAGTTGAAAAATATCTTGTGCTTAAGGAATATACGCTTACCGCCTTCTTGGACATCGAGGGGCCTTCAACAACGTAAACTCTAACGCTATTGTTGAGGCTCTCTCGGTGCTTCATGTGGACGAGCGGCTGATTTTATTGTGCAGCTTCTCAAAAATAGAGTGGTTATCTCTTCCCTGGGAGATGCCAGCGTAAGACGAGGAGTCAGTACGGGCACACCTCAGGGTGGAGTCCTCTCTCCCCTGCTGTGGAACATCACGGTGAATACTCTTCTAATGAGATTGGACCGCGCTGGCTGCAAAGTGATTGCTTATGCAGACGACATAGCTGTGGCAGTGTCGGGAAAGTATTTATCTACGCTATCGGAAAGGCTAAATCACTCTCTTGACATACTTTCACGTTGGAGTCGTGAGTGCGGCTTGAATGTGAATCCTAACAAAACGGAACTAGTGCTGTTTACAAGGAAGTACCAAGTTCCGTCTTTTGAGTTACCCAAGTTGAATGGGGTCTCCATTAACTTGAGCCAGAGGATCAGGTACTTAGGGCTGATCCTTGACTCGAAGTTACTATGGACCTACAATGTAGCAGAAAGAGCTCGGAAGGCTTTCAATGCACTTTACTGCTGTAAAAGGGCCATAGGAGCGAATTGGGGATTACAACCTCGTACTGTTGCTTGGCTTTACACTGCTGTGGTTGAGCCAATTCTATTGTTTGGGGTGGTGTTCTGGTGGCAGGGTGCTATTGAGGCTACC
>OZ022264.1:186578671-186601171 GCA_963978885.1 Nemotelus pantherinus
ATCCGCCTGTAGTCTTCTCATGAATAATTGGACGCTCTTTCATTTGGGCTATCAGCATCTCTATTGACACCTCGTCATCCAACACTGCATCTTTAATTGACTGCATTTTGAAATAATTCTTTACAATTTTTTCAATCAATGTGAATACAAGTGTGGAATTCGACGACTCACTTTACCCCTGATATTAACCACGTACCTAATTAGAGCAAGGTGAACTCAAAGCTTGGTTCGCAGGCCTTCGTCCGAACTTGGATTCGAATCAGGGATCCCACAAGCAAGAAGTCAGTAATCTACCAACTAGACAAATAAAGTATTATAAATTATATTCAATTTGCTATTAATTATCTTTCAAATTTGTTATTAACTATCTTATTATTTTACTTTTAACTATCTAAGCTATTACCAATAAAAATTAATTTCGAATTCCTCAAAAAATTAGTAATATAAAATCAACTCTATTTAAATTTTCGCATACATTTCAAATCCCGCGCGTTTCTCAAGTAATTATAGCTGATTGCAACTCTTCGCTGCGACAAAAGTTGAATCCATTTCGACCTGAGCTGCGCCTGGCTGCGCATAGCTGCGACTTGGTGTGCTCGCTGCTATGGAAAACCCATATAGTCAACTCAACTGACAGCTTGGCTGCGCCTGGCTGCGTCGCAGTGTGCTTCAGCGGTGAATCAGGCGATTTCGATCAGCTGATCGGTTTAGAGCTAAATCAACTTAAATCTACCTGATTACCCCACAGATATATGAGAGAATGGATTCGAAATCGAACGAGAGAAATGTGGCAATTTTCGACTTTCTGTTTACTGGTGTGAGAATGAGGTACGGGTGTGTGCCTTACACAGTTTATACGGCAAAGCCAATGTGAAAAACCACGAGAGATCGCCATTTTTAACGTCGTTTGACATTTCTTTCCCCGAACCGGCGAGTGGAGATTAAAATGCATTTTGTGAATGAAATTAATTATGATTTCACACAAAAACCAAACGAAATTGATGCCAAAGGTTAATTTTACCTACCCGAAGTACTATATCCCCTGCGAAACACTTCAGTAGCTATTTTTGCAGCCTGGAACGTGGCACTTCATTATCGCACTATTTTAACATATTTCACTGATAATTTGGTCGCGAAACCGACTCAAATTATTGCGCACAAACGTAGATGCACGTTTGCACCGAATAAGCCGAAAAATATTCAAATTTTGATTGAGAAATTATGACTGAAATTCAATGTTTTCAGTCCCCGACACAAATCAAACTGACATTGACGTTTCTTTCCGTGTTGCCCGTTGCACGCTTTTACACTGATCTGCATTAAGACACAGCATTAGATAAATTCCCAGCATTAAGACACAGCATTAAGGCTTTTCGGTTGTGAGTGCGGTAGAAAGGGGTGCATGGAGCGGAATTTTTGTGAGAGAGCAATGTTGTGCGTGTATTAAAAAAGGCACACTCACGTATGGGTACACGGATTGCCATTTCGCATCCATATTCTTTCATATCTTTGGATTACCCATACATTTTTTTCGGCTTCTGGCAGAGTTAATCAAGTAGATTTAGAGTTAATCAAGTACAAATCAGGTACTATTGTGAATTTTGTCCCTGGCGAATTTTTCTCAGGGCGCGGTGAATTCCATCCGTGAGAGCGAGAGTAGATTTGAATGAAATGTCATTCGAATTTCGTCCTAAAATAGCAAAAATTGAATAAAAAAGGAAAATGTGAGTTGTACGAAGTGAAAAAAAAATGTTCTTGGATGTTCCTGCATTTTCAACAACTTTCACGCAAAAAAGATTGTAGACATAAATTCGAATGACATTTCTCTCTCTAAATCTCCTCATTCTAAATCACTTCGGGTAGTGTGAACGCCATGAATCAAGCAAAAAGATTACGCATTGCGCAGGTCCACCATATTGGAATTCAGTTTTATTACGTCACACGTGACAAACGTTTTGAATAAGTGCGTTTAGTTTTATGAAAACGTTTTTATAATAAACTATTTGAAAAGTGGTGTTTAAAATGAGGTGTGCAGTGAAAAATTGTAATAACTGCAATAATAAAAAGAATGATAATAATATTAGCTACTATTGCTCTCCTAAAGATAAATTTTTTTTAAATACATGGGTGAATTTTTGTCGAAGATAAGACAATTTCAATACTACGACCTCAAGAATTTGTAACGAGCACTTCGCTTAGGATGACTTTGAACGTAATATGCAGTTTGAAATGGGTAAAGGAATTAGTATTTACAAATATTTATGTAGATTAGTAGTTACTACTTAGTTTTAGAAGGTCTTGACAACAAAGCTGAAGGTCGAGAAAATAAGAAGCTGGTCATCTCTTTATTACAGAAAAGCGCTGGAAAGGAAAATGTATGTGAAAAATATATTGGCGATGCAATTGAAGATTCGAAATGTGGGGCCGAGAGCGATCAAGTGGTTCAAAATAACCGTTGTATTGAGTTGATGTAAGCCAGTTTTGGCCGTATGGCTATCAGATTTATTTTGACATAAAAAAATTTCAGCAAAAATTTACAACAAGAAAACATCCAGAGGAAGACACTATCAAAAAGCTCAAATTGGAAAATTTTCACCTAAGAGAAGCTGAAAAAGTGTCGGAAAAAAATTTCTCTCTATGCAAATGAAATTAACTAAGTGCGAGTACGAAAAAAAGAACATGGAGGATAGATTAGCGAAAATTTTTACTGTAAACCAAATTAAAAAAATTAAAAATGGCACAAAAAATTAAATTGGACAGAAGCTGACATTGCAAAATCAATAACTTTATACTCAGCAAGTGCCCGTGCCTATAAATTGTTGAGAAGTAAAAACTTCCCCCTTCCAGCTGTCCGAACGCTTCAGTCTTGGGCAAACAGAGTTGATATATCACCAGGTATATTGCAACCTGTGGTAAAAATCTTATCGGCAACTACAGAAATGAGCGAAGCACAGAAAGTTTGTGTGGTGAGCTTCGATGAAATGAAAATAAAAAAGTCTTATTGCTATGATCGTTCTTCGGACTCGACACTCATTCCTGCAAATTATGTACAAGTAGCAATGCTCAGAGGTATGTGACCAAAAATTCTACTCAATATAAATAATAAATAGAGCAAATATAATATGCATATATACATAGTATAAAAAGTAAATATAACAGATAAATCATATTCAAATTAAAGGACTAATGAGCAAATGGAAACAACCAATATTTTACGCCTTCGATTGTAAAATGACAAAAGAGATATTATTCAGCATCATAGAAACTGCGAAAAATTGTGGCTACACTGTTATAGCCATCACAAGCGACCTTGGAGGCGGAAACAGGGGTGTTTACAAGGAACTTGATGTTGACATGAATAAGCCATGGTAACACTTTTGTAGCCACAAATTCAATTTCTTAAGCAAAGTTATTGGTAGGTTTTTGTATAACGATGCCAAGATTTTTGTTTTTGCCGATGTACCCCATTTAATAAAACTTCTTCGAAATCATTTTCTTGACGAAGGTTTTTTAATAAATGGAAAAGAGGTGAAGAAGGACATTATTTTGGAGCTGCTTTCGTGCACATCTAGCGAGCTCACAATAGCCCATAAAATTTCAACTCAAAGTTTAAATGTTGTTGGTGTTGAGCGTCAAAAAGTTAAATTAGCGACAAAACACCATAGCACAAGCTGTAACAAGAGCAGCTTCACTTGGTTTCCTGGCGGATAAAAATTGGAACGAGTGCCACAGCTTATTAAAATTGGTAATGTTAGAAAAACATGTTAAGGCTCCGAAACAGAGAGGTTTACCAATATTCATATGTTATTCTAATTAATATGTTCTTTTATAGACTAACGATTGGTTTGATGTAATGAATGTTAGATCGCCTACATCAGACTCTCGTGAACGTGTTCATGCTTATGGTCTTTCACTTGAACTGCAAACAGACATCCTGGACCAAATGTGCACTATGATGGGTGACGTTCGCGTTATTGGCAAAAAGAGTTTACTATCATTTCAGAAAGGTACATATTAGGTCTGTTTCCGTACTTGAATCTATTATAATATATTAAAATAGATTCGCAGCAAGTCGTTTCCGTACTTTTACTGCAAGCAAAATCTTGTTGACATCATCGCTTCCCCTCTTTCAGCAAGTTGAAGAAAATTACAGCCGAACTGAGCTGAGGCATTTTGCTGCAGCTTGTCAAATCGACTACGATGGGCTTGGCGCGAGGCTTTGAAGTCAACGTTGGCTGTTGCCTGCTGGTCAGGAAGCCAGGCCCTTTTCTGCAAAGTGTAGAAAAAACCGGAGGAAAAAAAAGAGGCTTTGAAATGTATATATATTCAAATGCGCGCGCGAAGAAAAATCTTTTCTGTACAATATTCCAATGAAAACGGAATATATTTCAATGGTGGATATTTAGTGCATGGTGTGCACTTATTTGTATATGATGGACTTCGGTGGAGGCTAGGTTTTAATAAGGACAAAACTGATTTGTCCTTTGAACTTGTTAGTCATTGCAACTGAAAATGAAATGTATTGTTGGGGGGAATATGCTGTTGTTTTATTTTGCAGGCATAAGAATATTGATGAATTATAAATTTTGTTTCGCAGGTGGATCAATTTTGATATGGGCTCCATTAATAGAGCCTGTTATACCTATTAATGGAACTCATAATTGCCCACGAGCAAAATATGATAATCTTGTAGATGGAAAAGGATATGTTTACAAGGTGTTTACAATGCATATGATGGCTTCATCTGGTGTGTGGGCTGTGATCATGACACCAATGTTTCTCACAATTGTTTTTTTTTTATTTTGCATACTACAAAATACATACTACAAAGATAAGACTGATTTAAGGTCCGCAAGAACGTTTTTCGGAATTCAAATCAACGCAGCTGTCACTTTTAGTGTCTTCTTCTTACTTGCAGCAAGTTGCAGCAGTGCGTTTCTGTACTTTTCCCAAATGATCCCCCACCACAAAAATAATCAAGCTGCCAAATTCTGTTACTGCTGCAGTTTGCTAAAAGTACGGAAACAGACCTATCAACGTTACTTTTAGGCGCAAAAGTGCAACTGTACCTTTTTTTATGCTTTCTCCTAAGGTATAATTTTAATTAACAACGCCTTGAAACTTCTACTCGAAAATTTGAAAGAACGTTTTGAATTTAAGTATATATTAACCTATCGACTTAACCAAGACGTACTGGAGAATTTTTCGGAGTAATTCGCTCCAAAGGAGGACTTCACGACCACTCCGACAGACAAGAATTTAAGTATAGGTTACGATTCTATATTCTTGGCTACAACGGAGGAGCTCTATCGAGCAGTGGCAATGTACTACGCGATGACACGCCGGATCTAGAAAGTCCACTTACAGGTGTGACTATTAACTAATTAAATACCGCGAAAAAATTCTCATTAAAATACATTTTAGGTATTATTTTCCGAGGCGTTGCACGAACATCTCAAGTAACAGAAGATGAGCGTTGCAAAGACAAATTGCAAACTGAAGTTGAGTTAATTGCTTTCGATGGGTTAGAGAACTTGACTGGTTTTATTTGCCATAAACTCAAAGATTGTATTCCGTGTATTCACGCGAATTCAGATAATGATGATTCATATACTTGGATCAATAATCTAACCGAAGGAGGATTGTCCAAGCCAACTAAAGACTTGATGTCCCAAATGAGCGCTTTGGAAGAAATATTCATTGCTTTTAATAAGGAGGAATTAAGAATTTGCAAGGATTATTTAAAACAATTAATGCTCTCTGCAAAAAATATTAATTGCGATAATAAAATTAAAACACTTTTCTTTCGATCTAGAATGTATATCCGAATAAAAAAATTAAATAAACAAATTGTAGAACATGCCAAAACAAGGAAACGAAAAAATCACAAAATCAATAATTAATCAAATATATGATCTACAAAAATTCTGCATTTTACTTATGCAACTATCCTACATCAAAGCAAAATATATTTTAAACTCCGATGCTTCTATTACAAAAGTAATCTACAGAAACTTCATCCTTTTTTCTGTGTCATTTCACCATCGATAACAAAACTTTTTCTTCGTGATATATATGCCTATTATTGTCCTCATACATTTGGACATAATCACTAAGATTGTATTTAGTTATCTGCCGCAATTATCTTTTGCGTATATTCAAAACGTGTAACATACTCGTTAATTATTATAACCTTTTATGCACTTTATTTCGAATGAACTCCGTTCTACAACAATTAATACAACTCTTAACATTAATTTAATAATACATTGAATTTGTCGTCTGAAGGACTTGAATCGAATACTAGCAATTCTACGAACATCTATCTAACAACTCTGAGTAATCATGGCGAGGAGCAGCTGTCGTATACAACGCTGGGGCGTTGCCAGATAGTGTCATTACAGTTCTCCCACGCTTAATTGGAACTCACGTTATTTGTAACATAGTCCTTGAGGAACTGCGGTGGACGTCGTACTCTAGCTGATGAGCGAGGAGCTGGAACTGGAACCTCTTCGACCTCTAACTCTGGTGTTTCGATTTCCTGTTGGCACTGCTGTTGAAGTGATTCGACTGGTATATTTGCCAGATGTTCTGCTGACGAATCTTGATTGACTGGAATATTCACAAGGTGCTCCGCTAATGAATCTTGATGTACTGGAGGCGGATCATTCTTGGTTTCTGGAGAAAATGATACTGTTTTCCGCATTGGCAGGCCGGTTGATCGTAGTTGGTTGATGTGCCGTTTAAAAATGTAATTATTATCCAACTTTACCAGGTAGTGTAATTGACCCAGCTTCTTGATTACTACTCCAAGCTTCCAAAGTTGCTTGTTGTTTGTGTAATAACGCGCCAGTACGCGGTCTCCCACGCTTAATTGTCGCGCTCGATGTGTTGGAATCGTTGCCTTCGCAAATTTTGTTGGCTTGAGTGCATCTAAGTTGATGCGAATACGGCGATGTAGATATTGCTCTGCCGGTGAATTTCCGTTGTTGAGAGGTGTAGCGCGATATCTGAATAGAATTTCTTGCACTTTACTCTGTACCGATTTTGTTTCGCTGGACATCGCTGCAAGCTTTTGCTTGAGCGTTTGTATATTCCTTTCAGCCAATCCATTTGTTGCTGGATGGCCTGGGGCGATGAATTTTTGAAATATCCCCGATTTCCTGCACATTCGTTGGAAATCTTCGCTGGTGAAGATACTTGCGTTATCTGAAACCATGACGTCGGGAAATCCGTTCCTTGAAAATATATGCATAAGTTTCTCCCATGTTGATGCTGCAGATGGAGCGGATGAGCATGTTTCAATTTCAGCCCACTTTGATTTTGCGTCGATGACAACAAGAAAAAAAATAATAATCAAAACATAGAGCGCAGAAGCCAATCGCAAAATCGAAGCCGACCGCAACATCAAAGCCAGTCTGAGAATCGAAGCCAGTCAAAAACAAAAATTAACTACACAGAACTGGGAATAAACGGACTTTGTCTGCGTTGTGGAAAAAACAATCACATTGCTAAAGAGTGTCGAACATACAAATCGAACCTCAAATGCTCCAGTTGCCACAAAAGTGGTCACGTAAGCAACGTTTGTCTTCGTACACTGCTAAAAAGAAAACACAACGTCAACCATGTGTCATCATCGAGCACTACAGCTCAAATGGCAATTCAACATTACGGAATTCAAAAGATAGTCAACATTCACGGCAATCAGACAGAACCAGATGAACGTTTCCATGCAAGTGTAAAAATCGAGGGGAAACCCATAAAATTCGAAATCGACTCAGGTTCTGGATATACTTTTCTACCCAGAGATCAATTTGCTAAGCTGGAATTGAATGTGCCACTTCAACCAGCGACCATTGCGTTCTCATCGTACACGAAAAACATATTCGTTCCAGATGGTAAAATTAAAGTAAATGTCGAATATAAAGGCACGTCAATAACAGAAGAAGCGTACATCGTTCCAGAGGAATACACAGCACTATTAGGCAGAATATGGATCAGGAAACTCAAGATTAAATTGAATGAAGTCGACCCCCACAACAGTACAGCTACACAAAGGCATTCAATATTCAGTGTGAACGAAATCGATGAAATCACAGAAGAATACAGAGATATATTCGAAGAGAAAATTGGATGTATGCCGAACTACAAAGTTACACTGAAGCTACGAGAAAATGCTAAACCAATTTTTTTCCGTGAACGTGAAACTCCGTATGCCCTACGAGAGCGCGTCGAAAAGGAATTGAACACATTGGAAGCAGCAGGAATAATCACCAAAACTAATGCAAGTGATTGGGGATCACCGTTAGTGGTTATTGCAAAAGCCGATGGAGGAGTAAGACTGTGCGTCGACTATAAAATGGGTGTAAACGAACGCCTAACGACGTCGCATTATCCAATCCAAAAGATAGACGAAATTCTCAACTGTCTCAAAAATTCAAAGTATTTCTGCAGATTAGACTTACATAAAGCCTACTTACATATTCCGGTAGATGAAAGTTCAAGCATCATTCAAACTATTTCAACACATCGAGGAATTTACAGAATGAACAGGCTATCGTTTGGCATCAAAACAGCACCATCAGAATTCAACCGCATAATGGATCAAGTACTACGAAACGTTCCAAAAACAGAATCATACTTCGACGACATAATTATACATGGCGCATCAAAAGAAGAATGCAAGAGAAACTTGAAGTCATGCCTGGACCAATTACGCAAATTCGACCTTCATTTAAATCGACAGAAATGCTCATTTTTCAAAGAAAGCATTGAATTCTTAGGCCACACAGTTCAACAAAACAAAATAATGAAATCAAAGAGCAAGGTGGTGGCAATAACAGAAATGCCACGGCCAAAAACAAAAGATGAACTCCGCCGATTTCTTGGAATGGTAACATACTACGCGCGATTCATTCCGAATCTGTCATCAAAAACATCACCATTACGCAACCTTCTGAAAAATGAAGTCAAATTCAAATGGACAGCTACAAGTGAAGCAGCATTCATCAAGCTCAAACAAGAGATAGCAAGCGACAACATTCTAATGCCGTTCAACAATCAGTTACCAGTAGTACTCACTTGTGATGCTAGTCCAACCGGAGTCGCAGGAGTCTTGTCACACATTGTTCCAGAAGGGGAAAGGCCAATCGCATTTGCTTCCAGAGCATTGACACCAACAGAGCAAAATTACTCCCAATTGGACAGGGAAGCGTTAGCAATAGTTTTTGCTGTTGATCATTTTTTTCAATATTTATTTGCTCGTCCTTTCAAACTGGTTACAGATAATCAACCATTGGTGCGTATTTTCCATCAAAATGCAAAGTTACCACGCATGACATCAGCTCGATTACAAAGATACGCAGCGTTCTTGTCAGGGTTCAATTATACCGTAGAATTCAAGAAGGGGAAAGATAACAGCAATGCTGATTGTCTGTCAAGAGCTCCAATAGAAACAACATCAAGAACAGATGGTAGCATAAACGAAGAAGTTCATCAGCTGTGCGAACAATCCATTCAAAGCATTCAAACACCAGATTTAACATCCCATCCTCGTCGCCAATTTATTATAACCTTTTATGCACTTTATTTCGAATGAACTCCGTTCTACAACAATTAATACAACTCTTAACATTAATTTAATAATACATTGAATTTGTCGTCTGAAGGACTTGAATCGAATACTAGCAATTCTACGAACATCTATCTAACAACTCTGAGTAATCATGGCGAGGAGCAGCTGTCGTATACAACGCTGGGGCGTTGCCAGATAGTGTCATTACATTAATTATCGACGTATGTTCGAACGACTAGTAGCCATCCATGTCACGTGTGACGTAGGTGCGCACATCAACTCATTTTTGTACGGCAATCAGCGTAATCTTAGTAGTCTTTGATTCATGTGTGAACGCTTACCTGATTAACTTTGACAGCTTCTGAACTTCTGAACAGCCAAGATCAGCTTCTGAATACCGTTCACACTAGACCACAGCGTAAAGAGTTAGTTCCTAACCAGCGTGCGGACTCCGTATATGTATACGGTCCAAAACTTCCAGTGAACTAGCCTGAGATAGTATTGTTGATCAGCCTGGAAAATTGGAAGAAATCACATGGAACAGAAAGAGGTGCAAGATAAGATTCGACAACTACATACTCAGGCTAGATTTTTCGTTGCTCACATACGACCACAGATATAAGAGAGAATGGATTAGAAATCGACCGAGAGAAATGTGCCAATTTTCGACTTTTTGCTTACTGGTGTGAGAATGAGGTACTGGTGTGTGCCCTACACAGTTCTTATGGTAACAAAAGTACGAGAGATCGCCATTTTGAACGTCGTTTGACATTTCTTTACCAAAACCGGCGAGTGGAGATTAAAATGCTTTTTGTTAATGAAATTAACTATGATTCCACACAAAAACTATCCTAAATTAAAGCCACAGGTTAATTTTACTAACCCGAAATACGATATCCCCTGCGAAGTACTTCGGTGGCCACTTTTGCAGCCTGAAACGCGGCACTTCATTATCGCACTGTTTTATAATGTTTTACCACTAATTTATCCGCGAAACCGACACAAATGATTTGCGCACAAACGTAGATATACGTTTCCACCGAATACACCGAAAAATTTCCGAATTTTATTTTATAAATTTTGATAGAAAGTCAATGCTCTGAATCGCCGACACAAATCAAACCGACATTGACGTTTCTTTTTGTGTTGCCCGTTGCACGCTTTTACACCGAGCTGGGGTTCCCAGCATTAAGACACAGCATTAAGGCTTTTCGGGTGTGAGTGCGGTAGAAAGGGGTGCACTGAGCGGAATTTTTGTGAGAGAGCAGTGTTGTGCGTGTATTAAAAAAGGCGCATTCACCTACGGGTACACGGATAGCCATTTCGTATCCATATTCTTTCATATCTATGCATACGACTCACTCTCGCAAAAAATACCAGCTCACTCTCAGGTTGCTTTGACAGCTAATGCATTGCGTAAATGGAGGCGCAATTTCAAGGTCGAAGTGTTTTTTTCTGGAAGATGGAAGGAGTTCACCCACTTATCATTCTATACACTTTGACTAGACTCTAAATCAGGCGATTTCGATCAGCTGATCGCTTTAGAGCTAAAACAAGTTAAATCGACCTGATTACCCATACATTTTTTTCGGCGTCTGACAGTTGAAAGCGACCAGATTTAGAGTAAAGCCCTGAAATGTATTCGACGCGAAACGAAACGAAGTGTCAAATCCCATACAAAATCAGCCTGGCGCGGAAATTCGTTTCGTTTGGTTTTGCTCGTCAGTAATGTGTTCGAAGACGTATAACTGTTTTCGAAGACAACGCAGTGACTCGCTCTGAGATGGCGCTGCACTATGTATAAGTTAAATTTCGCGGCCATTTAATGACCCAGGTACCTTAAATTGATGCGAAAAATGTGACAGCTCATAATTTCTTTCGAGCTTGCGGATATTTTATTGAAAAATGATTGAAAATGGATGGATGAACGGCGCATCCTTGCAACAGTAGTTTTTGTTTTGTCGATAATATCATTTTTGATGCCAGTTAGATAAATTTATATGCACCGAATTCAAATGTAATGCACTTGTTAAATGTCATCAATGGCAATTTATACTGCCCCCGGTATCGGGGTGCGGAACTTTATTTCGTTCGATTCCGCACAGACGTTTTCGCTGCATTTCGTTCGCCGAATACATTACTAGGCTTTAAGCCCTGAAATGTATTCGACGCGAAACGGAACGAAGTGTCAAATCCCATACAAAATCAGCTTGGCGCGGAATTTCGTTTCGTTTGGTTTTGCTCGTCAGTAATGTGTTCGAAGGCGTATAAGAGTCTTCGAAGACAGTGCAATGACCCGCTCTGAGATGGCGCTGCACAATGTATAAGCTAAATTTCGCGGCCATTTAATGACCCAGGACCTTAAATTGATGCGAAAAATGTGACAGCTCATAATTTCATTCGAGTTTGCGGATATTTTATTGAAAAATTGGTGAAAATGGATGGATGAACCGCGCATCCTTGCAACAATAGTTTTTGTTCTGCCGATATTATCATTTTTGATGCCGGTTAGTTAAATTTATATGCACCGAATTCAAATGTAATGCACTTGGTTAAATGTCATCAGTGGTAATTTATACTGCCCCCGGTGTCGGGGTGCGGAACTTTACTTCGCTCGATTCCGCACAGACGTTTTCGCTGTATTTCGTTCGTCGAATACATTACTAGGCTTTAATCAAGTACAAATCAGGTACTATTGTGAATTTTTCCCGGCTGAATTGTTCTCAGAGCGCGCTGAATTCCATCCGTGAGAGGCACGGTGGAAATTGAAGGAAATGTCATTCGAATTTCGAAAATTTGAAGGAAATGTCATTTGAATTTCGGTCTAAAATAGAGAATACTGAACAAAAATGGAAAATTTGAGTTGTACACAATGAATAGATAATGCTCTTGCATGTTTCTGCACCATTTTCAACAACTTTCACGCAAAAAAAAATTGTACACTTAAATTCGAATGACATTTCTCTCTCTAAATCTCCTCATTCTAAATCACGTTGGGTAGTGTGAACGCTTACCTGATTAACTTGACAGATTGTAAATCTACCTGATTTAGAAGTGTAGGGTGAACGGCTTATAAATCTACTTGATTTAGAGTGTAGTGTGAACGGCTTATAAGCAACGAGAAGAGGACAGAATGTAAGTGTAGGGACAAGGTTGGACACACTGGCGCGGCAGTACCAATTGCCCACACTGCACAACCATCGTCAGTACGCAGAACTAATTTCATCTTCATCAGCCGACCGAGCAGGTCGTGCCGTGAACGCGTTCATTATTTCTATTCTGTCTTTTACTTTTATGGTAATAAATTGTTTCCTTAGTTACGCATTTATAATCGTGTTATATTATCCGACAACAAGTAGCGCATTTGCTACATAAGCACCGAGAAGAGAGCCGACCAAAGATGTAGAAGAAATGGATGGGCGACATACTCGTACATGAACGTATGTGTACGCAATGCCTTCTAGAAGTACGGGCCGTCAGGCTACGTAATCATTTTAGCTATGACGTCTACTTTGCCGTGCATTTGGACATTTCCATCTGGCAGTGCCGATAAACACCGAGATTTTACGTGCTTATTTCTAGCTATTATATAAATCAAACGTTAGTTTTTTGTGCGTGGACGCGTTATAATAGTAATATTAAGTCATAACTTGCATTTTGTATCAATTAATTGTATCGACAGTAAATCGAAACGAAACATCACATAACCTAACACCAACTGATAAACATTTCGTAGCGCCCACCCAATTATACCGCACGCACCGCATTATTACCTGTTCCCTAGCACTGTTATTATTGTTATTATGTTATTATTTTAGCTGTTCCCTAGCACTGTTCCACACATTTCACTTTATTTTCACTTCACTCACTTTAACACAACCTGTACAATTAACATTTTCCCGCGGACGTCCCATAGGATTGCGTGTGTTTTTTGCGACATTTTGACAGTCTAGTGTGATGTCATTATTCTGCATTACGGTCCGTATTTCTAGAAGGCATTGGTGTACGCAATGCTTTGTAGAAGTACGAGCCGTCCGGCTGCGTAATCGTTTTAGCTATGACGTAAATTTTGCCGGGCATTTTGACATTTCCATCTGGCAGTGCCAATATACACCGAGATTTCACATGCGGATTTTCAGCTATAATATAATTATAACGTTAGTTTTTTGTGTGGACGTGTTATAATATTAATATTTAGTCATAACTTTGTATCAATTAATTGTATCGACAGTAAATGGACACGACACATCACATAACCTAACACCAACTGATAAACATTTCGTAGCGAATTTTTTCAATTATACCGCACGCACCGCATTCATTTGTGTTTAAGCTGTTCACTAGCACTGTTCCGCGGATCTCACTTTGTTTTCACTTCACTCACTTCAACGCAACCTGTACAATTAACATTTTCCCGGGTACGTCCCATAAGACTGCGTGTTTTTCGCAATATTTTGCCTTACTACTGTGATGTCACCATTCTGCATGATGGCTCGTACTTCTAGAAGGCATTGGCATTCTTCTTGAAAAATGCTTTCCTTTCTCTCCTTTGACATAAATCATGTTGTCAAATCAATGTAAACAAAGTACAAGTTTCAATGATTGCCAAATGCATCTATTCAAATTGCGGCCTATTAACACTATTTTTATGCCGTAAAAGCGGTTCATGGTAAAGATTCAATATGATTACTTACCTTATTGGCCCAAAAATCAAGCGGCATCGATAAAATTGTAGCATCCAGTAATTTCAATCGAAATTACTGGACCAATTTTTTCGACGCACACTGTACCGTGCTCGAAATTGCTACATTTGTTTCAAATCGGACTAACGGTATCTAGTTGTTCGATTTGAAAAATAACAAGTGCAGTTAGTTCGATTTGCGATTGCATGACTTGATGCGCGAGTTGAAGGCGAGAACCGGTAACGGGATTTTTCCTTCGCCTCGAATATCAAGCCAGAGCTCAGGACAGTCCTTTGGATGTAGCCGTGGCGTCGAATCGCTGGATACGTCGTGGCAACGAGGTATGACTAGGGATTCCAATCCCGAACCATATTTTCAATCCCGGGATTACGGGATTAAAAAATCTTAAATCCCGGGATCCCGGGATTTGAAATTCAAAATACAACACAACAAAATAAGTCAAGTTTCTAGTAAACAGATTATATAATTTGCCATCATTTCAAAACTACAACAATAAGTAAGCTCAAAACTGTATAAAAAATTGCATTATTACTTTTTTATATTATTGATGCAAATAAAAACAATAATTTTAATTATCCAAAACGTTGACAGTATGAAGACAGATATTAAAAATTACATCTATTACAAATTACAGCAAAAAATCACGACAAAAACCACAACAACAAAACACAACTCTTAGAATTGAGATACATAATAAAGTAACATATAAAAAATTCGGCCAAAGTTAATTAGGTTTTTCGGAAGTAACATTGAAGCAATAGCATAGCATCTAAGGTATCGTCTCCAAGCCTGCTTCTAAATTTATTCCCGATTTTGGACGCCTCGGAAACGGTCGAGAAATATTGGTACGCGTGCTCCAAACTATGCAAGTGCCACCACTTTCGAAAAGATTCATTTCTTTTGCAATGGTTTTCATTAGATTAGTTTCTTGCGGCACTTCATGATTGATTATTTTCATACTTTTGGAGCTCTTCTTGTAGCGTTAATTGACGACTATCTTGTTCAGATCAATATGGGTATCTACTGGGTTCTCTTCATTTCTTTGGCTACCAAGCATAGGGTTCAGCATCTAGATCATTGTAGTATTTTTTTTAATATTTGCGTTGCTTGGTTTCAAAAATAGAGATTTTATTTCATTTGGTAAATTTTTGCTGGTACAATGTGGATTCTGGAGATAGCTTAGCTTACCACTGAGGCTCTTTTATTCGGTCCAATATTGCAATTTTCATAGCATTCAGAAGAATAGACCGTTTTTCTCCTAACAGCCTAAAGACAAATCTTGATGAAGTATTAGCAGTGCATAAATTAACAAGTCTGCGACTAAAGGCCGTCACAGCAAATTTTACAGGGAGTAAAACTTCAATAATTTTCTGAATCGAGTCAAACTCTGTTGCTTCTAATTGCTCTGAATATTGCAGGCCTATTAATTTATACTATTTTTCAAAATGGGAAACTATTCGAGCATTGTCAAGAGACTATTTCATCTTGTTTTACAATCCATTTAAAGGAGACAGTTAAATGCCTTGCTCGGATCCGACATAGTTTTAAAGATCGTTATTATTTTTCGTTGGAGTTTTTTTAAAATATAAAACTACCTAACGAATTTTCTTCATGCATGCGCTGATGTCCTTCGTCTGATCTAGCGTGTCTTGCAGGCGACCGGTTTCAACGTAGTTAGCTGATTCAGGACCATCCAAATCTTCGTGGTCGTCGTTCAGACTATCAGCTGCTTCATCAACTCTTTAATCTGGAATGGACCTCATATTATAGCGAACATCGCAAACTGCCAAGTGGATGCTATGCGCCAAACAAATATGTTGCTCTGTACCAACTAGTCTGCCTACTTTTCGCATTTCGTTTGACTCATCAGTTACGATGGTAACAATGTCTTTTCCTAGAGAAACATTAAACTCATATCTAGGTAGTTTCCAGCTGTCATTGATATTCTTACTCGCACCAAGCTCCAGTGAGAATTTACTAAGTAGATGTTAAAATTTATATAGCGCTTATTTGCAGTCAAGGTCCATTAATCAAACATCAAACTGAACCGTTCACCTGAGATACTAGCCTGTTATATCTTATTTTTTATTATTTTCTTTATCCTGCTTGCATAGCCAACAACCTTTTTTTGATTGTTGTTAAGGATTTTGGTAAATCTGTGTATGCATTCGCTAGTATTAATTTCCTCAAATCATTCGATGTAACGAATGCACTAAATGTGAAACAGTCCATACTTATTTATTTACAAACCCCTTTGTATTCTCTTGTTAACTGTTACATCGGTTTGTTTTGCTCTATTCTTTACGCATTTTGATGTGAGCTAATTGTTTTCTCATACATAAATATGGATTCTATTTGCACTTTTCGAGTCTTGCTGTAACTTGATTGCCGATAATGCTTGACTCCCGGCCCCGAAATCCCAGCCAATTTCTGATCCCGAAAATCCCGGGATTAGAGCTCATCAATCCCGGGATTTTCGGGACCAGAAATTGGCCGGGATCCCGGGATCCTGGCCAATTCGATTCGCTAGGTATGACACACCGTAGAACCGTGATCTTGCACGAAATCAACTTTTCTTCATTTCAAAGTTGATTTCTAGTTCCAATCAAACATCTGTTCACAGTGTGTAAATTATCGGAGTGCAGAATATGCAAATTTTCACGATCTTATTTGCTAACGATCGATTTGTGATAATACATGTGGCCAGGAACAACAACTAAAGTCAACTATAGGTGATTTCGAGCAGCCCCTGGACACGGACGGTAGAACTTTCCACCATTAACCCCTTCAATCCCCTCGCGCAGAAAGCATGTTAAAGCTACCTTTACGCCATTTCGCTCTCATTGTCAAATTGGAGGGGAACTACTTGGATTTGACCCGATTTGACAATGAGTAGACAAAAAATTACTAGCATCCCCTTCAATGTAAATCTTATGGGCATGTCCACTCCATTTCTACTATCTCACTGATTTCGAGCATGGTGTCGAACATTTAGCGAATGCAATAATTACAAAGTGGCTGAGTGCAACAATTGCTAAGTGATCGGAAGAATTTCCTAATGTGGTTTTGTTAAATGACATGAAATTAGTGTATCTTTGATTTGCACGTGTTCGCGAAGTGGTGTAGTCCCCTTGTCTTAGTTGTCATATACCAGATTCCCCTAAGAAAATACAGATTAAACTCGTCGAAAAATGAAATGATTGTTGAGTCGTGCCCGGCAAGTGCTACTGCAGTTGTAATTTAAGTGCGACGACATTTGATTGAGTGGTTATCAAATGTGTGGAGAAGTGAATACCTAGTTATGTGTTGAACTCGAGATTTTGTTTAAAGAAAAAGTTAATGTCGAGACTTATACACTCGTTTAGAGCTTGCTTTCATTATCTACGTCGACTATTACCAAATCTAACCCCCGGAACGAGATCCATTCGACGTTCCACGATGAATAAGAAATTTATTAATGTTTAATCCTTGGCATCGGCTTTATGTTTTCGTGTACATCGTTTCAAACAATGGGAAATATAGAGAAAACTGTGCTAGACTCCATTCACGATGACGACCCGAACATCACAGGCAACGGATACACTAGCTTGGCAACTATCGATGCAGTTTTCACCCTAATTGGGCCTCGCTGATGTGCCGTTCGAGGAAGCCAAGTAATTATTGTCGATTGGTTGTGCCGGGAGAATACGCAGGTTTGGGTTTAAACTAGATTAGGTTCGCTGAAAACGGCTAGTGAGACCAGCACTATATACCGAACTATTCACCATAAAATTTTTCATCTTGATTAGATTGCTTTGATATCTAAAATGTCATGTAAAGCACATCAGTGTGCAGTTATATTCCAGTTGTATGAAAACTTCCAGTCAAGTGCATGGAACCCACGAGAAAGCGATGCATATGGTCGACGCTACTATCCAAAAGGGAATTTGAAGAAATAAATCTGAACAACGGTTGGCAGTCCGTTTTCCAGGAAATAGAATACAGATGTGACCAGGAAGCGAAAGCACTACAAACAAAACCAGATTCATAAGGATTATCTAGTTGCACACGGGAGCTTTTTTCTTAGTCCTTAAGTTTTGATGTGTAACTTAGGTTTTTTGTTAGCTGCCAACGCTATATACTATGTCGCGAACCGACCGGGGAACTTAAACCTAAAAATTTATTTATTACTTATTATACACATGCATAGGTACGAAACGATTCTCAGAAAGTAAGTAATGTTGACGTTTATAAATTAGAAGAAAGCTTCGAAGTTTGGTAATCTATATGGAATGGGCTTGAATTTTGGAGCATGCTTTTTACGCCAAATAATTTGAAGCATATTTCTTCTTTCTTCTTTTAAATAATATGAAGCATATTTCTTCCGTATTTAAATATATTTGTTTGCCTTTATAACAATGCTGCGATATTATATACCGCTAATTTATCAGAGAAATCTTATCTACTGACCCAGTCAGAGCGCGTTCATGCCTAAATGTTTTCTGCTTACTCCACTTACGGGTTTATTGAATCCCAAAGTTAACTACATTACCATTGTACTTGAACTTAAAACGAATCTTTCAGTTTCACATCAGGTACCTACGTATGTAGGTTTATGAAAATAAACCCTCAAAATATTGATTTAATGAGTCCATTAAAACTACAAGAAAAAGAAAAAAAAAAACAAAATAAACGTAGTGTTTACTAATCAATTTTATTTTAGACCTAATAATGAATTAAAGACACTAAATGTAGTGAAATTTCCCGTTTATCAGCACTCTGTAAATGACACATTTGGTTAAACAAAAGCTTTTGTTATATATCTTCTTTAATTGTTACTTAATACCAAAAGTCTAACAACACAAGCATGTACACGATACACAAAATTCTATTGAGATTTTTGCTTTGAACGAAAATTGGCATATTGAAATTATTAGTTTGGATTTACGTAGAGTTGTTCTTTATAGTAGTGGGCATTGCATAATCCCGCCTGGTATGAATTTGTGATTTTTATCATACTTTAAATGATATTGAAAATAGAAGAAAAAACTCGTTAACACAGTTATGATAAATATATCGAGTCGGAATCGGAATTAAAAGCAACTGTGTCGGAAAATTGAGAAACGAGTCTTCGTTGTGTTGTGGTCAATGAGAAATTAGTTTTTTTTGATTTGCAAGAACACATTCTTTTTTTTGTTACAAACATTCTGTTGGCGGTCTAGAATTTTCTTTAGAGTCTCAACAACTTAACATTGTTCGATATTGTTTGGCCATAGTCCAAAACTGAAATAAAATGAATTTGTATTAATTGTAACATTCGGCCTTCTTATTGGGCGTAAGCCCGTGAAGTTCTTTTTTCCTTTTCAGGGTTCGCACGTGGCCTGGCTGGCCAATGATTAGGTAGTGTTTTGTGAATAATCAGCTCTTTAAAGGGAGGGATACTGGCCATACAAAGTTACTTTCAGTTCCGGTATTAGCTTTTTTTGATTGAATTTTGAAATTTATAGCCAGTATCAGAGGGTGGAGGATCCCAGACCATCGGGGTCAGGGCTCCACTACCATCGGGGGCCCGGGGCTGTCTGCCTCACCCGGGTTCCTCTGAAAAGAGAGGTAGCCTTTTCCCACATTTTTCCTTTTTTAGATTTTCAATTATCTGGCTCCGTGCGTTGTCACGAGCACTGGGTCTGCTTAGTCAGCCCATGTTGCAGAGCCTGGGTGATTTCCTTTATGGAACTATGCCCCCTTTTTGTCCCTGGGTATTTTTACATACCAGTTTGCGGCTACGTATTTATGACGGATGAATATTAAGTAGCATCCCATTTCTTCTGAGAGCAAACCATCCCCATTATTTCATGAACCCACCCCAGCCGCAGCGACCTAGCAAAGCGCCAAACCAGCATCCGTCGGGGTTGGTTAAAGGGTGCTCCGCTAATGCGGACGAAGGCCTTCACGGCCATTTTTAGGGCACCCTGCTCTCGGGGCAATTCTTTTTTTTTTCTTTTGCCTCTTGAATGGCATTAGTCATTCCCCTTTTGACCTTAGCACTCTTGGTTCTAGACTTCGGTCTGGTTCTAAGTTGTGCTAAGGCCATTCCCATTCACATTTACGCTACAAAATCTAACTTGAAATGGGGATTGAACTGCATGGTAGAGAGTTTTTCTACTACCATCGGCTCTCATACCATCAGATTGGCAATTTTCAGTTCAAAAACGAGTTCACAGCACCAATAATTAAACTTACAATAGGACTAACTCAACACTAAATTCTTTATTTAAAAATTAATGCCGCAATTACGCGCGATTGCTGACAGCCTAGTTTGACAACATGAGTTTTCTTAGATTTATATGAGTGGGGAGCGTCAAAGGCTCATCAATTAGTTTGGTTGCTGGGAGTCAAAACTAGTTATGAATGATTTTTTTTCCAAAACTAAGATGAATACATGCTTGTAGCTGCAAATGAAAAATATAACGAGAACAAGATTATGAAATAAAATTTTAATGGAGAGTGTGGAAGGAAGGAAGTGCATAAAAAAATGTATTATATGAAAATAATCATAACGTGTCTACTTGTATTTATTTTCGTCTCTATGAACTCGAGCAATACGATGGGTTTTCAAGTAAGAGCTTTAATTCCCCCGAAGATAGTCACAAGCCCGGGTTTAAAGAAGATGGGGGTGTGAGACGAAAACATTATTGAAAATCGTTCTCTAATGATACTTAAACATAGAATTAAATTTACAGATGGGTGTTTATAAAATCCCTTAAATACACTTTTTTTCATTTAGTGGGATCGTCCAACTAATAATACGCTCGCGTTGGTCCACAATGCTTATGAAAGCTAGAATACCAATTAAAGTAATTAGTAGGTTTGTTCGCGTACCTGAATCTATTATAATATAATAAAATAGATTCGCAGAAAGTCGTTTTTGCACTCTTGCTGCAAGCTGAATTTTGCAGCAAAAAGAAGCCATCTGCCAAATTCTGTTACTGCTGCAGTTTGCTGAAGTACGCGAACAGACCTAGTGTTTGAATTAATTTTAAGGATAGAATCAGATAAAGTTTAAATGATATACAGCAATAAACTTATGGTTATGGTTTCATTGTTCCCATCAGTTGATGTGGTACATCTGCCAGTATGCGAAGCGCATTTCAATGTAATAAACATTTTAAATTCCTACTTTTTCTTTCTTGGACTTTCATCATGAACTGTTAAAAACATTTCCGCAGAGTTTCTTTCATGTTCTTTCATGTTTTAATTAATCTACACTACTCAATGAACCAAATTAAACTTTATGTATTGCTTGTTTGCACCAACATTATGTGTCGCATGTTTTCATCATAAAAATTACAATTCAAACTTCCGCGCCTATTGTCTGCCCCCAAATTTATAACAAATTTTTAACCGCCTACGCCCTTTGTGCTGTATGTTTGTATTAGAGAATGTCGCACACAAAAATAAACTGGTGCCGCACAGAAACCATAGAGGTATAAGACATTAAGAGTGGTGGTAAAGAAACAGTCTGTCTCGAGGTCACCCATACCCACAAATTATTCTAATACAACGAAATATCTTTCGGGGGTAGATCAGTTGCTCGTTTTGGGGGCATTAATTTTGCGCGCATATTTGAAAAAAGGGGAATATTAAAATTCAAAGATAAATATTCGAATATTTAAAACTTTGAGGTAATTGGCACTCCACATCGTGGTCGGTCATTGTTCTTCAGTATTGATATTTGCCAATAAACTGTTATATATGGCTTTTTTCACTTTAAATTAAAATATTTGATTCTATAAGGTAGAACGAAACGAATTTTATTGTTGAATCGTTGAAGAACTATACATTATTATCTTGCAATATTTTCATTAACTGCATAAACGCTATTGAACCACTGTACGCAGATTAATTAGAAAATTATTTTCATTTCATTACGTTTGCTTACAATGATAAATATGTATGCAAATGAGATGCTAAATTTTCTACTACCTCCCTCTACTTTTTTAACCGGGCTTGGGACCGGCTTCGGCGGAATTACATGAACTTACATGAACTTATTTACATGAACTCATTCTTCTAAAATTAACCTGAATTTATGATAGTAATAAACATTTTTGCCATTTCAATAAATTTCTTTCAAATTTTTTATTTTAACCTACATTAGGCGTGTTTTTTCGCTCCGAAACAGAACAGAATATAACTATGCCGCAAAATCAACAAACTAGTATAAGACAGCAGCGCATTTACTAA
>OZ022264.1:186606171-186621171 GCA_963978885.1 Nemotelus pantherinus
ACGTAGCGATTTCCTTGTTGCGTCACCGGAAATGGTCCTGCCACATCGATGGCGATCCTTTCGAAAGGGGTTCCAACGTTATATGTCTTCAGCTCACCTCTAGGTTTTCTCCTGGGTCCCTTCACAGATGCACAGGCTGCACATTTCCTACACCAGTCCTCCACATCTTCCCGCGCATGCACCCAATAAAATCGTTCTCTTATTTTATTAAGTGTTTTGTTTATGCCCAGGTGGCCTCCTGACGTTCCCTCGTGTACTTCCTGCAAAACATCCTTAACTTTGCTTCGAGGAAGTACAACCTGCATTCGATGCGCTGACCCATCCGCGGTTTCCCATTTCCTTTTTAGTAGGCCTCCTTCAAGATGCAGGGAGTTCCATTGTGCCCAGTAGCTCTTTAGCGTAGGACTTCGACTCGATATGCTTTGCCATTCAGGCCGATGTGCAGACTCCTTCCAGGCTATGATTTCTCGTAGATCTCCATCCGCCAGTTGTTCGTCCAATAGTTCCGATTGCGACCATCCTCTTGCTGGTGAAACGGATATCCACTTAACCTCGGCATCGACTACTTTTTCCTCTAACCGATGACAGTGCTTGCATTCCGGCTTGCATGGACGCCTGGAGAGAGCATCAGCATTTCCGTGCATAGTACCTTTTCGATGGACTATGCTAAAGTTGTATGTTTGCAACCTTTCAATCCATCGTGCCACTTGTCCTTCGGGGTTCTTGAAGTTGAGCAGCCATCTCAGAGCAGCGTAATCGCTTCTCAATACGAAGCTTTGACCGTACAAGTATTTGTGGAAATGCTTAGTGGCCATGACTATTGCCAACAGCTCTCTTCGGGTGACACAGTAATTTCGCTCTGGTTTGGATAGCACCCGGCTAAAGTAAGCAATAACCCGTTCTTGACCATCAATTTGCTGCGATAAGACGGCACCTATACCTGTATTACTTGCATCAGTGTCCACGATGAAAGTTTTCTGCGGCTCAGGATATGCTAGGATCGGTGCTTCACATAGCTCCTGTTTAAGCTTCTCAAACGCTGCTTGGCACTGGTGGTTCCAGTTAAACGGCTGATTTTTCTCCGTTAGCTGGTGTAAACTTTTGGCAATGGTAGCGAAATCCTTCACAAACCGGCGATAGTACGTTGCCAATCCCAGAAAACTCCGAAGCTGATGCTTATCCTTAGGTACTGGCCAATTTTTAACGGCTTCAATTTTCGCAGGGTCGGTTTTTATTCCTCCAGTGGAAACCACATGACCAAGGTATTTCACTTCACTGCAGAACAGGTTGCACTTTTTGGGACTTAGCTTCAAGTTAGCCGCTCGCAACCTTTCGAATACGTCCTCCAGGTTTTTCAAGTGTTCCTTGAACGTTCTGCCGATGACAATTATGTCATCCAGGTACACCAAACATGTCTTCCAACTTAGTCCAAGCAGTACTCGCTCCATGAGTCGTTCAAAGGTCGCAGGAGCATTACAGAGTCCGAACGGCATTACAACAAACTGCCAGAGCCCATTTCCCACGGAAAAGGCTGTCTTTTCACGGTCACTTCTCTCGATTTCGACCTGCCAGTATCCGCTCTTCAAGTCCAACGTTGAAAACCAATTCGCACTGGCTAGAGTGTCCATAATGTCATCCATTCTCGGCAATGGGTAGCTATCCTTTTTCGTAACATCATTCATTCGTCGATAGTCAACACAGAACCGTGTACTGCCATCCTTCTTTTTGACTAAGACAACAGGCGACTTCCAAGGGCTATTCGAAGGCTCTATGATCCCTTGTTCTTGCATGTTCTGTATCATATCGGCGACCTCAGCTTGTTTGGCTAGTGGTAAGCGGCGGGGAGCTTGCCGAATCGGTGATGCATCTCGTGTATCGATTCGATGAGTAGTCAACCTTGTTCTTCCGTAATCATCCTCTCGAGTCGATAAGATATCAGCATAGCGTTCAATTAGCTGAACACCTTGTTGGTACTGTTTGTCGCTTAGTTCCGAAGACTGTAGCATGTTCCTAGCTAGCTCATTTACCTTGCTGTTTGGTATCTTTTTGCGTTCAGATTGTATTTCTGCCATTTCCAAAGAAGTGATTGACGAGACTGGCTGGCAGTCGGCGATTACTTCTCCTTCCTTAAGCTTCTTTTCCTGCTCCGCCAAATTCAGCACCCTTATAGGAACGTAATTCCCCTCCGTAATTGTGATTAAGCTTTTTGACACCATAAGGTTGCTGACTGCTGGGTTTTGCGTTGGCTCCACGATGAAGAATTGGTGGCCCCCAGGATCACCACCCAATTTGGCCCAGATGATGTTTTCCGACGACTTTGGTACTTTGGTGTTTTCGCAGACGACGATTCTTAGCCGGTCGTTTCCCTTCCGGTTTCCTACCAACGGTATTTCAACGTTTTTCCACTTGATCACCCTGTCTCCCAAATCCAGGCTGAAGCCATGAGGGCCTAGGAAATCCATCCCAAGTATACATTCGTCGGTTATATCTGCCACAAGGAACCGATGCTGGAACACCAAATCACCGAGCTGTATTTGGCGCGTTATTTCTCCGTGAACTGGTGCAGATTCGCCTGTTGCTGTACGAAGTACATATCGTCCAACGTTACCAAGTCTCCATGCCTTCACCAAGTCCATCCGCAAAATTGACTTCATTGCTCCGGTATCAATGGTGATATTGCAAGGCTTGTTTTCAATTTTTCCTCGCAGACTAAAGTCGTCCTCGTGTCGATAGAGCCTAGAGACTGTGATGATGGTTCTGGGGTCAACAATTCCACGAGCCAACCTCCGACCCATGAGGTTGGCTCTTACTGGTTTCCCACCGCTTCCGAAGAAGAGACGGCCACGTTCACTGAACCAGCCTCGTTCCTTTATCGCCATCGCGCTGCACACCCTTCGCAAAACCTTGTCTTCAATTTCCTTCGGCAGTCACGCCTCAAGTGCCCTTTTTCTCCACAGTTCCAACATTGTGGAGCTCCGCTTGTCGTTGATTCTCGGCTGACCTCGGCTCTTTGGCATACACACTCTTCGTACACTTCACGCACTCTAACATTACTGCGTGATGCCCGCTTTATCGATTCATAAGTAAGAGCGTAGGCCAGAGTATCCTTCAGTGTTCGATTACTTGCCAATCGAAGTGCTTGTTGGAGCTCTTCATCACGAGCTGCCTGGATGAAAGCATCCTTCGCTGTCTCGTCCCGATGATCTGGATTTGAAGCAGGATAAGACAGAAGTGTCAAGCGCTCGATGTCCTGAGCCAGCTGCTGCAAGGTCTCTCCCGGTTTCTGTGTGCGTGTCCTCAGCTGCGCATGATGAATTTCTTTTAAGTGGTCTTCGCCATACCGCATATCCAAGGCACTCGCCAGGCTGCAATAACTGGAGTAATTGTCGACCGACATGGTTTGCAGTAAGTCCACCGCGGATCCTCTCAAAGACACCATCAGTGAGGTCGCACGTTCTTCATCGTTCCAGCGGTTAACTTTTGCAACAGCCTCAAATTGCTTCTTGTAGTTGGTCCAAGAAGTTTGCCCATCAAAAGTTGGTGGTTTAAGTGCCTTGATGCCACTTGATTCTGTTGGCACAATTCCTACGGCCTTCACGCGTTGCAGATCCAATTTCATCTGGTCCATTCCTTCTTCAATACCAACCAACTTTTTATCAAACTGTTGTTCCACTTCCGTTACTCGACTCTCTAATTGCAGTTTAACTTCTGAAACTTGCTGTTGGAACTGTTGTCTGATTTCTACCAGCTGCTCCTCACTCTTCCTCGCATGTTCTTCTAACTGTTCCTTAATGTCGACGGCTTGCTGGTCGAGCTTC
The DNA here is from genome assembly GCA_963978885.1 of Nemotelus pantherinus. NCBI lineage: Eukaryota > Metazoa > Arthropoda > Insecta > Diptera > Stratiomyidae > Nemotelus > Nemotelus pantherinus. Next base: position 186,609,990 of record OZ022264.1, read on the forward strand.
TGGGCTTGCTGGTCGAGTTTCTGATCAAGTTTCTGGTCCAGGTTCATGGCTTGTTCTTTACTTTCTTCAGCCTGCTGTTCGAACTTTTGACCGATATCCTGGGACATCTTCAACAGCAAATCCATCACCGGGTTTTTCTCTTCGCTGCTTTGTTCCTCGTGAACACATTCCTGGCTGGTTTCTTCGTCCGAGAATTCAAAAGTTTCCGGATCGTTACCTTCCGTGCTCAAAGCCTCCCTGAGACGTGCCAGTAACGCCGTCTTGTTCCCAGTGGTTGAAAGATCTCGTTTCCGGCACTCTTCTTTTAACTCTGCCAATGTCAGCTCGTTCACTAATTTCGGCATTGTTCTTCGATTAGTCCACACTACTTTTCACAATTATCACTTTATTCCACTCAACTTTTCACAAATTTTAATTAGTTCGCAATTTTTACAATGCTCACTGTCCGAAACTTTAAACTTTTTATTTAGTCCGCGCACTTATTAATTTTCACTTTTCACACGAATTCACTGTCCGTAATATCTCTAAGAGTCACTTTTTAAATCACGAACGCGACAGAATCCCACTTCTGACACCAGTTTTTGTGTTCTACCGTTGAACACCTTCCGTGAGTTCGATATTCTTCACATTCGTGAAATAAAACAGTTTCTTTTAAAAACACTAATTACACTTTTATTATAAACACTATTAATTATTTACACTTTATATTCGCACTACTATAATCTCGCGTTACAATTTAACACTTTTTCAATTTAATTATCGCACTATAATTACTCGCACTTTATCGCTTTTAATTAATCGCGCCCGGATACACTAGAACCGCTATATCGCTTTTCAAAGTAACAGCCTTTCGCTGTCTTCGCTATCTACTGAATGATTGCCAGCTCCTCTCGCGGCGGTATTTATAGTCTTGTCGTGTGTCTCGGGTTCTCGAAGCCTCCTGATCTGGCTTCTGGAAAGCTATTGTGAACGTTCGTTATCGTTGCCATGTGAGATCACGGTTTGGGGCTCTGGAATGTTCCCTTTTTACTTTCTAGAGGACTCTGTCTGCCACTTGTTTACAAATTGCATGTACGAGGCACATGTATCCGACATATATTTCTCGCAGATTCTCAAACTGGTTTCTAGAGAATTAATTTACGTTTTGTTTTTCGTTGTTTTGAATTACATGTATGAAATACATGTATGAGATGTATTTTGAGTATTTCCTAGCCGTTTTTAGCATTTTCTGGCGCCGCTACAACTTGTTTGGCGTGCATGCAACAATATGTATGTATATATATATATATATACATATATATATATATATATATATATATATATATATATATATATATATATATGTATATACAAACATATATATATATATATATATATATATATATATATATATATATATATATATATATATATATATATATATATATATATGTATATACATAAATATATATATATATATATATATATATCTATATATATATATATATATATATATATATATATATATATATATATATACATATATATATATATATATATATATATATATATATGTATATACATATATATATATATATATATATATATATATATATATATATATATATATATATATATATATATATATATATATATATATATATATATATATATATATATATAATATATACATATATATATATATATATATATATATATACATATATATATATATATATATATATATATATATATATATATATATATATATATATATATATATGTATATATATATATATATACATATACATATATATATATATATATATATATATATATATATATATATATATATATATATATATATATATATATATATATATATATATATATATATATATATATATATATATATATATATATATATATATATATATATAATTTGGGCCAATTTGTATGGAGCCGAAAAATTCGATTAGACCTGCCCCCTAGGATGATTCTATGGACAATTCTAAGCAACTTTGCCGAAGGAACCATAGGTCTATCTCGATTTTCGAGTCTCCCACTTTTCAAAAAAAGATTTTTTCCCTATAACATCATTTTGATTCAAAATTCGTTTTTTTATTCATCGTTATATTATCTTTTTTATGTGTATATGGGGGGTTTTTGGGGTCGAGAAATTCATTTCTGATCTTTATTTTTACCTATGACTACCGCCAGAGGGCGTTTCATGCATATTTTAACTATTTTTCGTCTATTTTCCGAGAAAAATTACAAGTTTTTCGGTAAAATTGATCTTTATTTAATTTTTTTCAATGAAAATTCAAATTAAAAAATAAGAACATGTGTAAAAAATAAAAAAAATGAATTTAGTGAGAAAAAAAGCGACAAAGTGTTGTTGCTTTCAAGTCAACAACGCATTTATTTAAAAAAAAACATCGGTAAAACATCATTACCGACATATTTTGTGAAAGAGCACAACACAATGACATTTATGAGTGTTCAGTTCATTAGTGTTTGAGCATCATTTCAGTGAAAGTGAATTATAAATTTCCTGCCAGTGAATAATTGTGAAATTCAAAAAGAATTAAAAGGTATGTGTTAAAATTTTGTAATTTAATACACATAGGCATCGATGTTGTTCTCTTGCTTGGTTACTTTTTTCTGAAATATGTAATACATTGTAATGTATTTATATGTATAGCATGTAGGAATAATGTGCGTTGGAATAATGTATTAACTGGTCCTTAGAGGCGAAATGTCGGTTGACATATGAGTAAATGCTGTTGATATACATATATGAGTTAGGCACATATGAGTTATGCCGTAGGAGTATGTGAGTCAAACCCGATGAATACCGAAGATGTAGTTTGACATCTTGTGACAACTTCATGCGATTAGATTGTTAAGAAATCAGACGTCGTAAAATACACACGCTAAAGCTTTGTGAAAATCAAAACTTGATATTTGAATATAAATAAAATTCACACCATTTTTACCACTGTGTATTTACCAATTTGTAGGTGGAAAAAATATATTCGAACCAAATGTTTTGAAATATACTAATTTCAGTTTTTTAAAATTTTTTTAGTAAAATTATACAATGGATCCAAATGCATTGCCGTCTACATCTCAAACCGCAACAACATCAACAAGTACCGAAAGTCATTTGAAGCATTTGCCTTCGCACGATGTTGCTGTTTTTGGTGCATCTTGTGATTTGAGTGGACTCGATCTGCCAACGAAACAGGATATTTTAAGATGTTTTTTTTTCTTGGCCGAACGTGCTAAACTCCAAAACAAAATGTTTTCGTATAAAACATTCGTACCGCACGTAACAGACAAATTGATTGAAATTTGGAGTCAACTTAATGTTGAAATTCTAACCAAACAAAGTGTTGTTAGAAAATTGGGTACATTGATTGACAAGTATCAAATCGAAACTAAACATTCAAATATCGCCTCATTCAGAACGTTCGAGCAATCTACAAAAGAATTATTTTACATCGGCAAATGTCAATGTGACTTGAAAGCAGAATTATGCTCATGTGGATTGATTCCAGATCATTTGAAAGAGTTCATGCGAGATCAAAATAATGACAGAAGATTGACGATACCGGAATTCGTGCTAGAAGTTGAAGAGCCAGCACCAACGTCAACAATAATACCAACAAGCGTTGAACAGAGCCATTCAGCATATGAACCAAGTACTGATATAGATCAGCCAAGTTCAAATCCACAAGATATTCCGCCAATGATACGAGGACCGTATACTCCCAGATACGATGCTTCGAACTTCGCTGCGATGTGTGATCGATTTGGTGTGTCTGATAGAATAGCAGCAGCACTCGCAACATCTCTTATGCAAGACATTGACGTAAAAGATGCACATGGCAATCCTATCATCATGGATAAAAATAAAGTGCGTCGAGAAAAGGCCAAATGCAGAGAAGAACTGCTTCGTAAGCAGTATGATGCATCCAATTTGATAGCATTTTCATTCGACGGCCGAAAAAATGATGCTTTAACAATGGAAAAAATCGATGAGAAGTTGCATGCAAGGATGGTGAAAGAACCACATCTAGTTGTTTTGAAGGAACCAAATTCTCAATTGATAGGCTACACAAAAGTCGAAAATGAAGATGCTGAACACAAATTGATGACATTTAATGCATTCTTCGTCGAAAAAGAAATTGCTCTCGATGCATTAATCGGCATATGCTGTGATGGTGAGCCAACAAATACTGGCGTAAGAAATGGGATTTTGCGTCGATTTGAATTGCATTTGAATAGACCGCTGCATTGGTTTGTGTGCATGCTGCACTTTAACGAGCTGCCATTTCGTCATTTGTTTGACACTTTGGAAAGATCATCGACCACTGGACCACGAACAACAACTGGAACGTTGGGCAAACAAATTGAAACTTGTGAAAATCTTCCGGTATGTATCATTTGTCATTTTTCTCATCGATTTTTTCCATTATTAAATGGTAAAATTTAATTCATCTCATTTCTTTTTTTTCAGCTTGTAGATGAATTCGAGATAATCGTGCTAGAGAACATGCCACCTGATTTAGATCCATTTGAATTATCCACCGATTCAAAGTACTTATACAAAATGGCCAATGCAATTTCGAATGGTGTTGTTCCTGCGGATTTATCTCACAATAAACCAGGACCAATAGCACATTCACGTTGGCTCACCAAGGCGAATAGATTGTTGCGGTTGTATGTGTCAACTGAAAATCTATCAAGGAATTTGAAAATTTTGGCAACATACATAATGAAAGTGTATGTGCCGATGTACTTCAACATCAAGTACTATAATTCGGTGGTCTTCGGTAGTGTATTATTTTACAAATTCATTCGTTGGACACAATATTTGGATACAAATCTACGCGGAGTTGTGAATAATGTCATTAAAAACAATTCATATTACGCACATTCCGAAAATATTTTGTTAGCGATGTTATTTGATGATAAAAAAGAGACACGAAAAATCGCAATCAAGAAAATTTTACACTACCGAAGAAATCTGTACGACCCGGCACATCTTAGAGTTTATCAAAAACCTTTGATAAACTTCAATTGTACAGATTATACGAATATGATTGATTTAAATAGAGATGATGTCTTATTCGAACCACCGTTTACGTATAGCATTCCGTATGATCATTTGGAACAATATTTAGAATGCGATGATCCACCATTGCCTGATCCAAGAATTCCGGTACACATACAAGCAACGGAAAGACATGTTCAATTGCTGGCTAGCGTTTCTAAACGTGTTTTAGAAAAGAGTCGACACAGTGTTATGGCAGTTACATCAGAAAGCCGTGCAAAATACCCCCGACTTGAAAGCAAAAAAGACTTTCAAAAATAAGTTATTTCGCTTTTCTTCCACTAAATTCATTTTTTTTTTTATTTTTTACACATGTTCTTATTTTTTAAGTTGAATTTTTGTTGAAAAAAATAAAATAAAGATCAATTTTACCGAAAAACTTGTAATTTTTCTCGGAAAATAGACGAAAAATAGTTAAAATATGCATGAAACGCCCTCTGGTGGTAGTTATAGGTAAAAATAAAGATCAGAAATGAATTTCTCGACCCCAAAAACCCCCCATATACACATAAAAAAGATAATATAACGATGAATAAAAAAACGAATTTTGAATCAAAATGATGTTATAGGGAAAAAATCTTTTTTTGAAAAGTGGGAGACTCGAAAATCGAGATAGACCTATGGTTCCTTCGGCAAAGTTGCTTAGAATTGTCCATATAATCATCTTAGGGTCTAATCGACACAAAATTTGGCCCGCCCTAATATATATATATATATATATATATATATATATATATATATATATATATATATATATAATATATACATATATATATACCTATATATATATATATATATATATATATATATATATATATATATATATATATATATATATATATACATATATATATATATATATATATATATATATATATATAATATATACATATATATATATACCTATATATATATATATATATATATATATATATATATATATATATATATATATATATATATATATATATATATATATATATATATATATATATATATATATATATATATATATATATATATATAATATATTGTTGTGTTGGCGCCAGAAAAAGCTAGAAAGCCGAGGAAATACTCGACATACATCACATACATGTATTTAATGCATGTATTCAAACAAAGAAAACAATCTATGGATAAAACGTAGAATAACCCTCTAGAAAGTGAAAAGGGAACATTCCAGAACCCAAACCATGAGTCAGTCTTTTCGAAGTCGGATCGAGAACCCAAGACACATTTCTAGAAAGGCCTAGATGTAGGCAATAATAATTAATTGCATCAGCCAGAGTATAAATACCGCCGCGAGAGGAGCTGGCAATCACTTAGTAGAAAGCGAAAACAGCGGGAAGGCTGTTATTGTGAAAAGCGATACAGCAAATTAGTGCATCCGGGCGCGGTTAATTAAAAGCGATAAAGTGCGAGTAATTATAGTGCGATAATTAAATTGTAGCGCGAAATTATAATAGTGCCATTAGTAAAGTGTACGGAATTGAGTGTTATAAATATTTGTGTGAATAAAAGTGTAATTAGTGTTTTCAAAGAAAATGTTTTATTTCACGAATGTGAAGAATATCGAATCCACGAAAGATGTTTAACGGTAAAACACAACAATATATATATATATATATATATATATATATATATATATATATATTTATATAAATATATATATATATATATATATATATATATATATATATATATATTTATATAAATATATATATATATATATATATATATATATATATATATATATATATATACATATATATATATATATATATATATATATATATATATATATATATATATACATATATATATATATATATATATATATATATATATATATATATATATATATATATATATATATATATATATATATATATGTATATATATATATATGTATATATATATATATATATATATATATATATATATATATATATATATATATATATATATATATATATATATATATATATATATATATATATATATATATATATATATCCACGAAAGGTGTTTAACGGTAAAACACAACACTATATATATATATATATATATATATATATATATATATATATATATATATATATATATATATATATATATATATATATATATATATATATATCCACGAAAGGTGTTTAACGGTAAAACACAACACTATATATATATATATATATATATATATATATATATATATATATATATATATATATATATATATATATATATATATATATATATATATATATATATATATATATATATATATATCAGTTCAGTTGTTAAGCAATAACGAAACCATAAACAGTGTTCGGTAGTAGCGAAATCTTGAGCAGTGCAATTTGGCGCAATTGATGTTGATTGTATTTTTGTTTTTGCAAATTCGGTTGTGACATTTATATTTTCAACAACGGCAGTGTTAAGTGAAAGCATTTTATCAACGGGCACCGGTGGATTGCTTTCAAAGCTCAGTTCAGGTTTTTCTTTCCTATGTTGAGTCCATTGAACTCCCGGCTGTTAAGGTGAACTTTCATACCGAAAAAAAGTTCTTATACTACGGCTTCGCGGTTTGAGGAGGACCATAAATACGACGAAAGACGAAAGTTTAATACGAAGAAAGCTTTTGGGATCACAACAAAGGCAGGAAATTTTTAACCTGAGTCCAACTAGCAGATACACAAACCAACTTTGGAGACCTAATTTGGAAACGACGAAAACTTTTGGGACAATTTTAACATCAATGTCAACAAACTTTAAATCTTCGTTCAACCAGCTGATATTTAAACCAATTTGGATACACAATGGTCAATTGTGGATTGTGCAGTGAACCTACCCAGCGCGGTGTCAAAGACTCTATTACATGTTCAAATTGTAATTCTCTAATCCACTTCAAATGTGCAGGCCTTACTTCATCAGATGTTTCATTTCTGAAGGATAATAATAATAAGACTAATCAGTGGAAATGTAAAAAATGCTCGACGAAACAACGCAACTTATCGCGCTCTGATGATACCCCAGTTAAAAGCAGTGGAGCGTCCTTTTCGAACGAACGGTCTTCCGAACACCAAGACCTCCTGCGTAAAATCGACCAACTTATTGAAAGTAACAACTTTGTGGCTAAGCAACAAGAGGATGCAATGAAGCAACTCCAGATTATAACAGGGGAAATCAAGCAACTTCATAGTAAGATCAAAGCACTAGAGTTAACAAACGCTTTGAAAGACCAGCAGATAAATAGACTGGAAATGCGAATTGGCAGGCTGGAGCAAGAAGCAAATCTGGATAAGGTAGAATTGTCTGGATTGAGGATCGAGCCCCAAAAGGACACTCTGCACACGGCCCAACAATTCTGCAAACAAAATTTTAATCTAAGTGAAGATACTATCATCAATGCGTACATACGACGCTCTAAAGCGGACAACATTCCACCGTTAGTAATTCAATTTCGAACATTACTCGCTGCAGTACAATTTTTGGCAAAGCATAAAGGTAGAAACGCTCTGGAGGATAAAGTTTACTACATTAACCCGCATTTAATTCCAACATTGAGAAAATTATTGTGGATGGCTAAGTCTAAGGCTAAGGAAGCTAACTACAAATACGTATGGTTCCGAGATGGAGTAATCCGATGCCGAAAAAATGATGGAGACCGTATCATAGTCATTAAATCTGAAGCCGACCTGGATTTTTTAGTTTAAGCTCTTTATTATTACCGCTGTTATGCAAAAAAGTTTCATTTTTCCTTCTTAAACTATACAATAACTTTCTCACAGCTAAGAACAATTTATTGTTCATATATTCTCACCTTTTCTCTTATTCTATTTTTATTTCTTTTATTTCCAACGACTTTCATATTTTCATAAATACACACACATCTCTCCATTGCACAATGCACAATCTAAATCAAAGCAAAACCAAAGAAAAACCTAGCTTAACTTTATTCTTTCTAAATCTTATACGTCTCACCTTTTTTTCTCTCTTTGAGGGCATAGCCCAGATAAGTCACTGCATTAAATATTCTTTGAGTTATTATGTAAATGGCTAATGATCTACTGAACTGTATAGAGGAATGTACAGCGTTCACGGAATGGACATGCGGCAATTTAATTGATTTCGTAAAACAAGCAGATCTAGATAGTACAGAGCATTTCAGTATATTCCACACCAACATTAGGAGCCTTAACAAAAATTTCAATGAGCTTATTTTGACACTTTCCGACATTGAAAACAGATTCGACGTATTAGCTTTGAGTGAATGCTGGAATATAGCGAATCTTCAATGCTTCCAAATAAATGGTTACACGGGCTTCAAGTCTGAAAAAATATTAAATCAAAACAGTGGCATTGCGATTTATGTTAAAAACCTACATAGCGTGAATAACTTTGAGGAACTTAATTTTTCTGGGGCGACAGCAATATCAGTGGACATAACATTATTGAATAAAATTCCCATAAAGATATTAGCCATATATAGATCACCAGGTGATCACCAGGATCACTGTGAAAACACTTTCCGTTTTGAGCTTATTGACTTGCTATACAATATCAAGCATGAAAACGTTGTTTTGCCAGGGGATATTAATATCAATTTGTTAAATTTTTCACTAAGTGAGTACATAAACTCGTTAAATGAATTAGGGTTTCATTCATATGTGAACCAAAGCACTAGAGGGGGAAATTGTTTAGATCACATATTTTCTAACCTAAAACCTGTATTATTTGGTTCCATCGAGTCTGCAGTGGTTGACACGGGAATCACTGATCACAAGAGTACGGTTCTACTTCTGAAGTACAAGTCAAGGGAAAAAACTCCAAAAGCTGAAGAGCCAACGATCACCAGAAAAATCAATTTTCCTCTATTGGTAGACTTTTTAGCCAAGGAAACTTGGACCACAGTTTTGTTTGGTGGTAACGTAGACGAATCTGCCCAAGCTTTTCACAACACCCTCTGTACCGCTATTGACAGAAGTAGCACATCCTTTCCTCAAATTAAAAAAAAAATGTCGTAAACTTAAACCGTGGATAACAGCCGGACTTGTAAATTCTATAAGAACGCGTAACAAGCTAGGAGTAGCTCTGCGAAAAAATCCCAATAACAATAGTTTAAAGCTATATTTCAAAAAATATAGAAACAAATTAAATCACCTCATTTATATAACGAAGGCTAATTATTTTAGAAAAATTTTACAAAACTCCGAAAACGATGGGAAGAAAGTATGGAAAGCTATCAACTTAGCAACAGGACGAAAAAAGTCAATAAGCCACATATCCAATATAAAAACGGACACTGAATTGCTATCAGTAAAGGATAGTGCAGAACAAATTGCTAATGCTTTCAACCAGCACTTTTGCAACATCGGGAAAAACATAGCGCAAAAAATTGCCAATACAAATAATCATACATCAACTAGTGAATCATTTCATTCTGCATCGCCAGGAATGATTAATCCTGTTTCTGAGGATGAAGTCATTTCAATCATCGAAAATATGAAAGGCAACTCGAGCCCAGGGTTTGATAACATCACAGTAGAATGCCTCAAGAAAATTAAAACTTTTATTAGCAAACCTCTAGCACATCTTGCTTCACTCAGTTTCGATTGCGGAATCTTTCCGCAAATTTATAAAACAGCAATTGTAACACCAATTCACAAGGCTAATAGTAAATTAGATGTTAATAACTACCGCCCAATTTCTTTGCTGTCTAACATATGCAAAGTTATAGAAAAACTTGCAAAAAAACGTTTAATGACATTTTTAAATAGGTATAATTTCATAAATGAAAACCAATTTGGTTTCAGACCAAAATTTAGTACCCAAGATGCGCTGGCAAAATTAACAGGTTTAGTTGCAGAAGCTTTGGACAAAGGACGAAAACCATTAGCTGTATTTCTAGATCTAGCAAAAGCATTTGATTCCATCCCCCATAAAATGATTGTTGCTAAACTTTACAAATATAATTTTGATTTAAAATGGATAATATGGATTGAAGACTATTTGCGAGACCGTAAGCAATATATTAAAATCTTGGGAAAACAAAGTAAAGTTTTAAACTTCGAATACGGAATT
>OZ022264.1:186626171-186636171 GCA_963978885.1 Nemotelus pantherinus
ATATCTAAATAAATAATATATACTATTGTTTGTTTGTCAAAACTTCGCGTAAAAAACGACCCGTTTCGAGTTCGAGTCGCAGTCGAGTCGATTGCATGTCGACCCGTGTGCGGATGCAATTGTCTACTTCGAGTGTGACGAGTATGACGCTTCGAGTTCGAGTCGCAGTCGAGTCGATTGAATGTCGACCCGTGTGCGGAGGCACTAAATATATGAGACTCCCTGTTGATGATTGGTGGATTTTTCATATGACTTTTATCGCATTCCCCTTCGTACCCCAGCAAATCATATAATAGTTACATTTTCGTCTGAAATTTCACCCGCTTAAGCATAGTACTGAGTTCGATTTCACGTGAAATTTTCATACAAAATTTCACGTGAAATCTGTTGAAATCTGTTTAGCTTGAAAATAAGCACTCTGTTCTTAGCATGAAAAGTTGCTTCGAAGTTGCTTTCGCTCCGAATACATAGATGGCATTGACACATGTCTCCAATCATTTCACGCCAATTTAGTTTGTGCAGTTCATTCTTTCGAGCTAAAAAGTGAGATTTGGTGTTTCAATTTGAAAATGGAGCAGTGCAAATGTCTTTCCAATAAGAAAATCGATCAAAAAGTGAAATTCTTGACATTTTATCCGTCAGAAATGAGCAGTGTCTCTGCTTTTCTCCATTGCCAAAATTTTCGCTCGAAAGAATGACCAGATAATGGAGACATGTCAAAATTTAGCTTCACGGTTAACTCAGTACCAGCCTTTACCCAAAAAATAATTTATCTTACACGTGAAGTTTTCAAAATTAGCAGAATTTCTTCGCTCTGGACTTCAAATAACTCCTTAAGAGCATTTGACACTCGGATACAGCGCACGTTCTTTCCGCTCAGAGGCATTTTCGAAATAAAATTGCATGCCATGAAATTGCCCACGCACAGATGGCATACCATAAATTTGACAGTCGCTACCATCGGATATGGCAGAGTAAATTGCTAGTCGAGCCCCGGTGTCAGCTACTAAAAAATACTGAAGCGATGTGGCGCGAGTAAATATTTTCGAATGTGCGCGGCAAGCAACATATTCTTTGCGTAATTTTGCTGTGAAGGTCGAATATTTTTGTGGCGATAATTTATCACCACTAAGGATGACTTTATAATCACTATTGTTCTTCCAAAAATCGAAAACTGACACTTCTGCTTGTCAATTTTTAGGAAATGCAATGAGAACGTTCCCGTACTTGGATGAATTTCCACCACCACATTATTCAGGAAAATTCAGACCCTGAAAGTACGGGAACATACATAATAGCTATATTTTAATAATGTTAAACCGTTCACTCATAAACTATGTTTTCTTTCACCACAACCAAACCGCACAACTTAAAACCTGCTTTATCTAATTATGTATGCACATTAACTTAATGAAATAATGACTCGACACTGCCACTCATATGCACAAGGCACTAAATGCAAAATTTTTTTGAACGCAGCTCCCGATCACGAATTACAAAACGTTTTCTGAATTCACGGCTTGAAGACGCTCGATTTTTCGAAACTCAAATTGACAGTCCCATTTAATGGAACGATACTGGAACAACTTGGAATGTCAGAACACTGCGTTCTCACCACAGAGATAGTATATAAATGGAGTTGACATGCCCATACGAAACACACTGGAGGGGAAGGTATCAAAATTTTTCTATTATAATGTCAATTTCCCCTGCAAGACTACTCCAGTGTCAAGCTGACAATCAAACGCGTCGCGAGTGCCGTGCAAGTCCAAAAGTAATTTGCCTTTTGTGAAGTGGTATACTTAATTGATACAGTACAAATAGCTGAAACGCGTGTGAATTACAAAGCTCAAACGAAAGTGTATAGTTCTTTTTTGTGACAATTTAGTGCGAAAGCAGGAAAGCAAAATGAAGTGAATAGTGCCGACCTGTGCGAACAGGATGGAGAATCGATAACCTGGACTTTCATTTTACAAGTAAGTGGTCAAAATAAAGCTTTAACAACAGTCTACTGTCGTAATTTGCAAAAAATATTACAATGTAATTGGTGCTTCATAAAAAAAATATGTGATTTTAAAAGCCATAAAATAATTGTTTACATTTTGTTTGCGATCATGACATTTAGTGTTTTGAATAGTCAAAGTAGTGCGTTCATTGTTAGCTTGGGGGCAGTTTATGGAATAGTAATATGGGTTAATTTTTTTAAAAAAACGATAACGAATTGGAAAAAATTGTATAAAAAACTGCTATAAATATGCCGGAAGTTGCAATAACAAAATTTACTCGTATTTATTCGAAGCATTTCGCTGAGCAGCATTTAATTAAAGCCGGCCGGGCAACAAGACTTACTGCCCTTGCGATTCCGGTAGTTGATAAAGAGCATCCAATTCATTTATTTGTAGGTAATTTGAACGTTCGCATAGAGTTGAAACACAATATATTCCACTTTCAGAATAATCCTATGATAGTTAACTCGTGTGTGGAAAATGTTGATGATTGGATGGACACGCTAAGGTTATATATATATATATATATATATATATATATATATATATATATATATATATATATATATATATATATATATATATATATATATATATATATATATATATATATATATATATATATATATATATATATATATATATATATATATATAGGTATATAAATATGTATATATTATATATATACATATATATATATATATATATATATATATATATATATATATATCTATATATATAGGTATATATATGTATATATTATATATATATATATATATATATATATATATATATATATATATATATATATATATATATATATATATGTATATGTATATATATATGTATATATATAGGTATATTATATATATATATATATATATATATATATATATATATATATATATATATATATTATATATATATATATATATATATATATATATATATGTATATACATATATATATATATATATATATATATATATATATATATATATATATATATATATATATATATATGTATATACATATATATATATATATATATATATATATATATATATATATATATATATATATATATTTTTTTTTTTGTTTTGTTTTTTTTTTTGCTCTAGGGGGGAAATCCACTTGGATACCAGGTCTGGGCCTCGGTTATGTCGGGCGTTAACCGACTAAAACCCCCCTCTTGCTCTTCGCCCCATCCCCACGGGACTGCCAATCGGTATTACTTCGTGGGCGGGGTCAGCTTTAGCTGCTCACGGTTCTATTTCTTCTTCTTTCCTTGTCCTCCTTTCGAAGAATTGCGTGTATCTGCGCTACTGCTTTTGTCAACTCGGTCCATGCTGCTTCAGATGTCAGCATCATGTCAATCAGATTTTCTGTCGATAATGACAGGTTTGTGTATCGTTGCAACTTGGCTCTGTATCGGGAAAACCGCGTGCAGTTGAAGAGAATGTGCTCTGGATCTTCTTCGGTCCCGCATGTCGGGCAATTTGGAGAGACATCTAAACCGAAGCGATGTAGGTACTTTCGGTATGCACCATGTCTAGTTAGAAACTGCGTTAGATCGTATGTTACTTCTCCATGTGGGCGTTTGATCCATTTTTGAATATCGGGGATGAGTTTGTAAGTCCATCTGCCAACTGGAACTTGTTCCCATCTTCTTTGCCATGCTTCCTCTGACCTTTGCCGCTCCATCTTTGTGTCGGCGTTTGTGTTTCCGTAGAGTCTCTGCATTTCGGCTGCGAGAATGTCAATTGGCATCATACCTGCTATCACATATGCCGCTTCTCCCGAAATGGTTCTATATCCCCGAATAACTCTGAGGGCACTAAGTCTATAGGCTGAACATATCTTCTTTTTATTTTGCCTCACTGATAGCTGATGTGCCCACACTGGCGCTGCATACAGTAGAATCGAACTCACAACTCTGGATATCAGGATTCTGCGATTTTGACTTGGCCCTCCGATGTTAGGAAGCATCCTTGCTAGGGCTGCACTGACGTTAGATGCCTTATTGCAGACATGTTCGACGTGGGCTTTAAATTTAAGTCTACTGTCAATCATAACTCCTAGGTACCTAATTGCAGACTTGGATGTAATTTTTTGATCTCCCACAGTGACCTCAAAAGATTCATTTTTACGGCGGCTGCTAATCAATACCGCTTCCGTCTTAGATGCTGCCAGTTTCAACCCTGTATTCTCTAGCCACTGTTTCGTGATGTATACCGCCTCGTCAGCGAGTGATTCGAGCTCGTCTGACTTTTCAGCAGATACCAACACTACTATGTCATCAGCAAACCCAATTATCGTTGCCTCCGACGGGAGCCTCAGATTTAGCACGTCATTGTACATGATATTCCAAAGCAGAGGCCCCAATACGGATCCTTGTGGGACACCGGCTGTTACGTCGTAAGTCTTTGGTCCTTCTTCGGAATCATACCACAGTGCTCTGTCCCTCAAGTATTCGCATACTATCCTAGCGAGGTAAGAAGGGACTCTTAGTTGAAGTAGTTTCTCCACTATTCGGTTCCAATTCGCTGTGTTGAACGCGTTTTTAACATCAAGTGTTATAAGTGCACAGTATTTGCGTGATGCCCCGCGTGCTTCGATTGCGGTCCTTGCGAATTCCATAACCGATCTGATGGCGTCCACTGCCGAGCGCGCTTTGCGGAAGCCGAATTGTCGTTCCGACAGTCCACCATTGTTTTCCACAGCTGATACAAGTCTGTTGTGTATTAGGCGTTCCAGCATTTTTCCCATCACATCCAACAGGCAGATAGGACGGTACGATGTCGGTTCGCCAACGGGTTTCTTGGGCTTTGGCAGCAAGACAAGTTTTTGTTTTTTCCAGCAGCTTGGGAAAGTTTGTTCAGTCAAGCATGCGTTAAAAACACTTATAAATAGATCAGGCTTCAGTTTCACTGCGACCTTTAGGCATTTGTTGGTGATACCGTCCAACCCCGGTGCTTTGTTGTCCTTGAGTCGACTGCAAACCTCCAATAGTTCCATTTCAGTCACTGGGGGTATCTCACTCACGGATCCTTGCGGGACTATTCGAAAGTTTTCCTGATGACGGGGAAAGAGTGTGCATACAATCTTCTCGAGGAGAGCTGGGCAGCTTACTTGTGGTGATCTCAAACACTTAATACGTGACATGACGGCTCGATACGCTCCACCCCATGGGTCAACGTTTGCTTCTTCGCAAAGCTGTTTGAAGCATGCATTTTTGCTACTGCGTATGGCGAGTTGAAACCTTTTTCTCGCTTGTTGGTATTCTTGCTGAAGCACCTCATAGTTGGGTCAGTTTACGCCGCGTTGGCTTTTTCTCCTCGCCTTCAGGCACTCAGTGCGAAGTCGGCTTAGCTCCTCCGTCCACCAGTAGTTTGGCCTGTGATATGACACCGGTTTTCGCCTCAGCATTGAAGCATCACACGCACGCGTTATCAGCTCGATTACCCTTCGAGCCTTCTCCGCAGCTGTTCCTCGAGGCATATCGCTTTGCAAGATCATTTCCGAGAATGTTATTTCGTCGAATTTGCGGACTGACCAACCTTTACCAACAGTCTTGGCTTTTCGCTGAGATCGGCTTTCTAGCCTGTGTCCGGTTTCGAATATGATAGATTGGTGATCGCTGTGTGTATAAAGTTCTGATACCCGCCATACTATATCTGCTGCAATTGATGGACTCGCGAACGTAAGGTCAATAATTGAACTCAACCCTCGGCTTCGAAAAGTAGGTATGTTGCCGGTATTCATTAAGACTACGTCCAGCTGAGAGAAAGCTTCCATAAGGACGTGGCCTCGAGCGTTGGTGCTTCGGCTGCCCCACTCGGTTGCCCATGAATTGAAATCGCCAGCTATAATATGCGGTGTGTGTTGTTTTGCATTTATTACCAGCCTATCCAGTAGTTGTTGAAACTGGTTAATAGTCGAGTTGCAAGAGGCATAGCAGCTGTACACGTAACATCCTCTTATCTTTGCGCACACAAAACCGTCTTCACTCTCGGTCATGGTTTCTTGGAATGACGTTCCTCCGCAAACCCAGATGGCCGCCCGACTGGTTCTATCTCGAACCCAGATATGTTCACGCAGGTTTCTGTATTGTTCACTCACTATGGCTACCTCTATCTTCATCTCATTAATATTTTGGGAGAGCAGATCTTGGGCTGCCGCACAGTGCTTGAGATTTAGTTGGATGAATCTCATTTTCGATTTACGAGCGCTCTTCTAAAAACTGGGCATCGACTACTACCAGCAACGTGCTTGGAATCACCCTCTTTTGTGTGATCGCAGAAGAAGCATTTCGGGTCCTTCGTGCACTCCTTTAAAAAGTGCCCTTTTTCACCGCATCGTCGGCACATTTTTGATCGGTCATGTTCGCTTTTGCACGCTTTAGCGAAGTGACCATACTCCAAGCACTTGAAGCAACGTTTTAGTTGAATTTGCGCCCGCAGTCGACAAACAACCCATCCAATTTTTACCTTTCCCGCTGCTAGTAACTCGTTCGCCTGCACTACCGGGAGACAAATTGTGGCCGCTTGAGCACCGCCGTAGGTCTTCCTCAGCGATATGACAGCATCTTCCCTCAAATCGTTGAAATTAAACTGTCGCACTAATGCCGCACGGATATCTTCCTTTGTGGTGATTTCGTCGAGATCTCTTACTTCCACTTTGGTCAGATCACACTTAGCTTTGACGTTAGCTTTCCCATCTAGCGCTTTTTCCATCTGTTTTTGGAGCTTTAGAGCGACTTCTGTTGCCGATGACTTCATCTGAAGCAGTAGTTCTCCTTTCTGAGTTCGACGAATACGGGTCACATTTTCGCCTACTTCTTTCAAGTCCGTATCAGCCTTCATCTGGCGCAGGATCTCGGCATATGTCGCTTCGCCCTTGGTGGAGATTATCATCACATCCGGCCGCTTTCGCCTTGCAGGTGGTTGTTTTTTCCTCGTAACCTTAGTCCAGGTGTCAGCACTCGTATTTACCGCAGGTTTCACTGCCGCTGGAACCTTATTCGGCGTCCTATTCATCGGTCTCTTCGGAGTTTGAACATGTTCTTGTGTTTCGTCTCCAACTTCTCGATGCCGCTTTTGATTTACTGTGCTACCACTGTGTCCTGCCTTTTCCCTGCTGACAATGTTACTAGCCTTCTTGTCGTTTGCAGGTGTTGGTGTAACTTGCGTAGTTGCATCCGATCTTCCAGAGTTTCTCCTATCAATTTCCACGCGAGCCTTATGATAAGTAGCTCGAATGGCTCTGATCTGGTCCCTTATTGAATGGTGCACGTTTGTTCGTGTTTTGGTAAACTCAGCTAGCGTTGTAATCAATTTACCCAATTTAATGAACGCATCTGGTTCCACCTCCGATACCACCGAAATCATCCGTTGAGTTTGGTTTTTGGACGCTTGCACACTTCCTCCGGGTTCATTTGCTGGTCTAGGAGGTGTACGTAGCACCAGTGATTTCCTCCGAAATGGGTTTTCTCCCTCAGTAATTGCTTTCCTTGTAGATATATCTGTTATGGAAGCCAAGTTGACCACCTCCATAACATTGCAGTCGCTGGATATCGACGACCGGGAGCCTGCTTGCTCACTCCCCTCTGCCGCCGGTACTGGGCATCCGTTTCCCTGCACCGTAAGTTTACTCCTAGACTCATCTTCCATGTTTGGTTTTTTATTCAGGGTTCCTTCCCATAGCGTTTTACCTACCGCCAGGTTATATGGTTACGTGATGACGCCATATTTCGTCATGTCACAGCGAAGATCATTGACACTCAGGTATTTATGGAGACACATGTCGCCCCTGAGACTCTCCCTTCTCTGCCGACCATTGTCCGCGACTGCTTATTGGTTATTCACAGTAAACCCTCATAGAAGGCCCTCCCCTATCCACAACCTTGGGGACGCGTCCGGTTCCCCGGTCTGAGGGCACTGTTGAAGACTCAACAACCGGAATATATATATATAGATATATATATATATATATATATATATATATATATATATATATATATATATATATATATATATATATATATATGTATATACATATATATATATATAAATATATATATATATATATATGTATATACACATATATATATATATATATATATATATATATATATATATATATATGTATATACATATATATATATATATATATATATATATATATATATATATATATATATATATATATATATATATATATATATATATATATATAATATAAACATATATATACATTTATATATATATATATATATATATATATATATACATATACATATATATATATATATATATATATATATATATATATATATATATATATATATATATATATATATATACATATATATATACCTATATATATATATATATATATATATATATATATATATATATATATATATAGCGTGTCCTTAGCGTATCCATCCAATCATCCACATTTTCCACACACGAGTTAACTATCATAGGATTATTCTGAAAGTGGAATATATTGTGTTTCAACTCTATGCGAACGTTCAAATTACCTACAAATAAATGAATTGGATGCTCTTTATCAACTACCGGAATCGCAAGGGCAGTAAGTCTTGTTGCCCGGCCGGCTTTAATTAAATGCTGCTCAGCGAAATGCTTCGAATAAATACGAGTAAATTTTGTTATTGCAACTTCCGGCATATTTATAGCAGTTTTTTATACAATTTTTTCCAATTCGTTATCATTTTTTTAAAAAAATTAACCCATATTACTATTCCATAAACTGCCCCCAAGCTAACAATGAACGCACTACTTTGACTATTCAAAACACTAAATGTCATGATCGCAAACAAAATGTAAACAATTATTTTATGGCTTTTAAAATCACATATTTTTTTTATGAAGCACCAATTACATTGTAATATTTTTTGCAAATTACGACAGTAGACTGTTGTTAAAGCTTTATTTTGACCACTTACTTGTAAAATGAAAGTCCAGGTTATCGATTCTCCATCCTGTTCGCACAGGTCGGCACTATTCACTTCATTTTGCTTTCCTGCTTTCGCACTAAATTGTCACAAAAAAGAACTATACACTTTCGTTTGAGTTTTGTAATTCACACGCGTTTCAGCTATTTGTACTGTATCAATTAAGTATACCACTTCACAAAAGGTAAATTACTTTTGGACTTGCACGGCACTCGCGACGCGTTTGATTGTCAGCTTGACACTGGAGTAGTCTTGCAGGGGAAATTGACATTATAATAGAAAAATTTTGATACCTTCCCCTCCAGTGTGTTTCGTATGGGCATGTCAACTCCATTTATATACTATCTCTGTGGTGAGAACGCAGTGTTCTGACATTCCAAGTTGTTCCAGTATCGTTCCATTAAGTGGGACTGTCAATTTGAGTTTCGAAAAATCGAGCGTCTTCAAGCCGTGAATTCAGAAAACGTTTTGTAATTCGTGATCGGGAGCTGCGTTCAAAAAAATTTTGCATTTAGTGCCTTGTGCATATGAGTGGCAGTGTCGAGTCATTATTTCATTAAGTTAATGTGCATACATAATTAGATAAAGCAGGTTTTAAGTTGTGCGGTTTGGTTGTGGTGAAAGAAAACATAGTTTATGAGTGAACGGTTTAACATTATTAAAATATAGCTATTATGTATGTTCCCGTACTTTCAGGGTCTGAATTTTCCTGAATAATGTGGTGGTGGAAATTCATCCAAGTACGGGAACGTTCTCATTGCATTTCCTAAAAATTGACAAGCAGAAGTGTCAGTTTTCGGTTTTTGGAAGAACAATAGTGATTATAAAGTCATCCTTAGCGGTGATAAATTATCGCCACAAAAATATTCGACCTTCACAGCAAAATTACGCAAAGAATATGTTGCTTGCCGCGCACATTCGAAAATATTTACTCGCGCCACATCGCTTCAGTATTTTTTAGTAGCTGACACCGGGGCTCGACTAGCAATTTACTCTGCTACATCCGATGGTA